>SKCR01030682.1:10000-151800 GCA_019454045.1 Zanthoxylum bungeanum | reverse complement strand
TTCAGGTTCTTCAGCTATTCTTTATAATGTAACTTTTAAATGACTTTGTAAGATATATCTTACTAGATATCTTATTGGCTCCAATCTTAGCTAACTATTTGATCTTTCTCTTTTCTCTTTACTACGTCATTGTATTCTCACTGGTCAATCAATGTCTCCCATACTTTGGACGTTACTTCAAGGAAGTTTTCTCCTGGCGATCCTCTTGGTTGGCTAAGGAGTTTTGGGACAAGGTATTTATATTAAGCCTGACCTTGTGCATCTTTATGCTAAAACTATGTTATTTACTATTAATGTTGGCTCTAGTTAAATTGGTCTTGTTTACTTTTCTGCACTTTTGATTCCTTCGTTGGTACAAGTACGGTTACTGTCTTTTATGCTGACTATTCGTTCTTTGCCTTCTTCCACTCTATAATGCACCACCTTCAATTATCCCTTGAATCTTATCTTGTTAAAAGTTGTCATGGTCTTAACAATTTTGATATTCTTAGTTTCCTTGACCGCCTCTAAGTTGTACTTAGTCTCTTCTTGAGTTATCCTGTACATTACCTTAAACGGTGCGTTGTAAAAAGAACATACGGGTCACTATCATCCATCATTCTTCCCTTACTTATACGATAAAATTTTAGTCTTTTCATAATTCTGAAAAGCTTACTATTTCATAGTATCATTGAAAATTTGTTTTATCATTATACATCTCTGTCATTGTTTATATGGTATCTATTTTATTATCACCCTATCTCAACTATTTTACCTCTACCTTTCACCTGATGTCCTTCTTGTCTTCTTTCTTGTTCTTAACTATTTGAGGAATTTCCGGTTCCTCTGTATCTGTTTTTTTACCTTGAGGGGCATCAACCTTTATAATTATATAGTTGTGTCGATTGTTGATTCTTTTTACATTCCGTTATTGATTAGCTAATATTTTCTCCCTTAATAATCTCATTTAAACTGTCATTCTTCTACACCTTTTTATTTATTACCATTTTCTCCTTTTACCCCGTTCTTGTACTAGATCTGAAGATTCTTATATTTCGACGTACTTTACTGTGTATTCAATCACTTATGGGAATATTTTTAAAGTAAAAATCGGGGTCCATCTTTGCTGCCGTTATTTAATGAGGGTTGGGAGGGTGGGGTTGGTTTCTAACATGTTACTGATGGTGGTAATCTCAGTTACTTCCCATCTTATAGTGGTACTTGTTGTTTTTCTATAAGCCTGTAATTTTTCGTGTTTACACATCTGGCGTCGACTCTCGTACTAAGATTCTTCTTCTAGATACTACCTAATTTTCCTACTTCAACTTCACTCTCGATTCTTCTTCCGACTATTGATCATACTGCCTATTCTAGAGTCATGCTCTATAAGAACTCCATTGTGCTGCCTCTGTATTTCTTTTCACTAGTATTTGTTGCTTGAACGTCTGCAATCATTGCTTACTCTCAGAGTCATATTATACTTCCTTTATTATTGCTCCTTATGAAGTTTACACCGCAACTTAGATTTTCTTCTCATCTCAGTTCCTTGAACTTCTTTCATCTCTACTCCCCTGAAACTCCATCAACTTTGATTGCTTAGGAAATCTCAATCAAATCCTTTGGTTCATGTGTCATTCTCTTACTAGTTCTTTCATCACAATACAATGAGACACTTTATAAATTACATATGCCATATTCCTGAAAATTGTTCTCTCTGGTTTCTTACTCTTATAAGTCTTTGCCTTCTTAAAGGTTCTCAATTTAATGATAATTTTGAGATTTAGCTATATTTTTCGTGTTTTCAAATTATTCTATCTTATATAAAAACATTACCATCTTATGATTCTTAACTATATCCCGTTGAACTCATTGGCTCGGCGATCTAGCCATCTCATAATCCATCTACTCTGTCAAATACACTTCTTTACTGGTTCTTTTTCTTATTGGGCTCTAAGTAGAGAGGTGTGTATATACATTCCATAAGGATCTGTGAACTCGCATTCCTTATTATTTTCATAAGCTTGGTGACGGTCTGATTAGGTGTTCATAAGCTTACTTAGAGTTTAGGGCCACTGAAAAGGAAAATTATTATTTATTCCATTGAAAACTACTTCGACTATATCATGTTTTAGGATTCCTCAACTTTCATCACCTATCCTAAGGTCTCTGCTTTACATTTCTGCCTTCAAGTTTCGTTATCTCTGTCTATATATGTATTGAAATCTCTTGTTACTTTCTGCATCCTCCTATATATCTTTTTACCCTATCTCTTGGTTCTAGACTGAGTTGTTTAGGCTAGTATTGGTCCATTTTTTTCTGGGCTTCTTCCTAGACTTCTGTTCTCCGCTCTTACTATAGGCTACAATTATATCATTTAGCCTTGATGTTCATAAGGGTACTTTTATTAACTCTCAGTATCCCCAATTCCTTGGGTCTGTCCTACTACTACTACTACTAACTACTACTACTACTACTACTACTATACTACTCTACTATACTACTATACTACTCTACTACTACTACTAACTTAGGTTAAATTTTCATCGAATTTCCTTACAGTTATCTTTATCTAGGTTAGTATAGAATGGGACTGGAATTCATATCTTAATAAGCGTCGGCGTTCTTGTTCTAATACTTTGTGTCCTGATTTAGTCTATTACTCTTGTAAAGTAGGTATAAGATAGACTCCGTCAGTGCCGCTTTTTTGACTGGTATTGTTGAGAGATGAGGATCTATATAGGTCAGGACCTTATCTATCGGATTCTTAGATTAAGGTAATTGGTCATCTCTATTTACGACCTTCACCTATTTCCCTGCGGACCTAGGTTTGGGAATCTAAGATCTCTGTACACTTTTGACATTTCTTGTCTATTGAAACTTCCATGTCTAATTCTGAGTTCTTGCTTCTTTTATCTTCCTGTCTATTCTTCATTACTCGGGGAATTTGCTACCTATAAGGGGTATTCAGGGCTATTGAATATACTCGAAGGAATTTTTGGATGAGAGGAAGAGTCTTACTAGGAAGGAAAATCTTACGAGAAAGGAAGGAACTGTACTTAGGTTTTCCTCTTGCTTAGGCTTATACTATTCTTTTACTATTATAAGTTCTCGCACTTTCCATACTTATCTATTTCTGTATCTTTATCTTTAATTACTTATGATTAATTAAGCTTCTGTATTATTATCTTTTACCTTTCTTTCTAGCTTTTTTTTCTTTCCCTTTCTTTCTACTTCCCTGGGTAGGTATCCTTAGAACTTTACTATCTCATTTTGTATCTTTACTTTTCTTTGTCTCTGGCCGCATAAACATCTATGCATCATTCCTTTCTTCTTATAGCTTCTTTTCCCACTTCTATGCGTAACTATTCTTAGAAATTTATTATTTGTTCTCTCAACTTGTCTTGGACTTCGGCTAATAGGCCAAGATTACTACAGGAGAATCCTTAACTAGAACAAGAATTTTGGTTACTTTTACTAAGAAGAGAATTTAGGTAACTTGGGAATTCTTACTGACCTTTCTATGGAGCTTGAGGACGCACTCGAGGATCAGATACTAGAGAGGTAGTGTCTATCATACTAGTACCTCAGGCATACTACGTATACAAGACCCCAACACTCTACCCACTTCAGTCACTGACTCCCTAGACCATGCTCTGATACCATCTTTGTAACATCCCTAATCTAGAGATGCTACCGCCAGGGAATAAGCCGTTATATCCCTCTGAGCCTCTGACTTTCTGAAAATATTAAACTCATTTCATGTTTGAACTCATGTACGGGACCATCGCCCAACTATTTAACATAAATGCATAATACTTTTCAAACTAAGTACTCAAATTCACTACTTAGTAATAAACGCTTATAAATTTTTACATATGTATTCTTTATTAAACAAATTGTATGATACATGACTTTTGTGACACTGACTGTACTGGACTTTGATTGGACCTGGTGGACCGAATACCTTAGTGACTGCTATTAGTATGCATCCTCCCGAGCTTGTCATTCAAGTAACCTGTAAAACAAAAAAATTGGGAGTAGGGGGGTTAGATCGTTTGAACAATTTAAGTGAGTGGACGATTAAAATAAAATTTGATATGCTATAATGAAAACTCATGGTTATAAAATCGAAACTGTCATCAGAAAACTATCTTTTCTGAAAACTCTTTATTTATTTGAGAACATATTTTTTTTTCTGTAAAACTTTTCTGAAGAAGCTTTTCTGTCAGTAAAACTCTGAGTCTAACTTTTCCTTCTAAAACTATTTTAGAAAACTATCATTTCCGAAAACTGTGTCTCCGAAAACCTTTTCTTTGGAAATCTATCACGGAAATCTATTTTTGAAAAGAAAACCTGACGCATGAGGTGTTACGTATCACTGTCCCTCATATGCCTAACTAGTGGTTTTGGGCCGTTACGTATCGTCGTCCCCTAAGCCACTGAAATAGAGCCAGGAGTGCTGATCTATGTTGCTGCCTGACCCTAGGATCTATGGGCATATGTCATCCCTATTCCTGAACTAGGATCTGAGGGCTTTACGTATCACTGTCCTCCAGTCCTCTACATGTGCACATGATCTATCCATCAATTGCATATCTGAATCGAGTTACAAACTGAGGTGGGTTTTTCCCCCATGCCTAGAAAACATAAACCTCAAGTTCTAAAATCATTCTTTCAAAAACTATCATATAAGAGAACTTATCTTTTAGAAATATGTTATTTCTTAAAACAACTGATGTAAAATCTGGCTATCGCCCAAAAATGCTCAAAAGTAAGTCTTGAGTCAAATAATTAAATAAAATCAACTTTGAAAAGAAAGGTCTACTCACAGATTTGGAGTCCTGCTGGTCTTACTTCACTTCGATGAAGAAATTTATGGTTTCTGTGATGATATATAATTGATAATCTTGATTAGAAGATGGACTAAGAAAAAGTTACGGAATTAGGCTAATATATCTATTCAAGTACTTGTTAACACTTCATTGTGTGTCATACGTATATCATGATAAATGTAGATATACACAACTGATACAAGACCCTTGGGGTGGCCTCTAACATGCTGGGGTGAAGCTGTAATGAATTAAAAATATTTTGGGAAATGCTGGTCTTTGCGTCGAGACATAAGGCCTTACGCATCGCGACACTCACAATTCCGGAAACTAAAGCATGGAAATTTCCAGTGCGCATCACGACGCAAGGCCTTGCACATTGCGACGCTGACAGTCCATAAACGATTATGCACTAAATCCCTAGTACGCGACACGAACCTATTTTCTCAGGTTTTCAACACTCGTTTCTCATCATCTAGCATTACTGACACTTCTATACTAAAACCAACACTCAATCCATTTCATTTAAACTTTATTCCATTCCAAATTATCATCCTTAAATAATTTTTTAATCTTATTATTCTTGTTTTTAGCTAAACCCTTAAGACTTTCAAAATTTGGGTACTTAATTCTACAATCAATTCCTTCACTTCTCGATTACCAAAATATAATCCATAACATGCCAATAACCCTATTCTATCATCATACTTTCAAAATCTTATAATTCAAGTTTTGGGTCAAGTTGTTTTACCTCACTTCGCTTGATCTCTTCACACTCTTAAAGTTTCCAATGGTTGTTAATCTTCTTCTTTACTTGATGTATGAGTATTGGCACTTGATTCTTCTTCTTTCCTCATCTCTCTTCTTTCTTCCTCTTTTTTTTCTCTCTTTCTATCTCTCCTTATTTTACATTTTCCTTCTTTTCTTCCAATGTTGGGGATAGTAAAATAGTTTCATTTTTATACTAGGGGCTATTTGTAATTTGTATTATTGAAGAAGAGTTTAAAAATTAGAGAAAGTTGAGATTTTTCTAGATGGGTCCATGAGTGCTATTCATTTAGATTTTTTATCAGCATTTTTGAACTATTTCTGGTTCGAATTTGGAAAAATATTCAACATGAAAGTTGTAGGTCTCGATCTCATATTTTCGGTAATATAAAATTCATAAATATCGGAATTTATATGAGAAATTTATGGCCCAAACACATTGGCTGTCTGAAGTAGAATATCGTACAATTTCTTATCGGAATTTCGAGGAATATACCGATTGTCCCCAAGGTCATTTCATGAGTGTATATGTGTCCATACATAATTTATATTATGTGACACTCATCTCGTAACGTAACGGTAGTCGAGATTACTGGTAGTTACACATATACATATACATAGTAGATATAAAAATACCCTGATATGTGTAATGTTATGAATAATCCATATTATTCGTAATTAATTATCTTAGTGTTGTATGAATATACTTTATTAGTGGGACTCTCTAGGTTCCGATATATTTGTCACGAAATATATTTCGTGTCATAATTTGCCCAATAGTAATTTATGATAACCACATATATCCACGATGAATCATACAAGTCGAGGTTTAGGAAAACCATATAGTCCATCTATCATAAGCTATCCAAATTGTATCGGAGATATAGATGAAAATGTCAAATCTCCATAGTATATAGTCCATATATGTGTCACGAAATATTCATGATCTCTTAATCAATATATTCGGAATTTGTTTCCAAAATGTACTCTGATCAGAGGAAGTAGAGCCTAAACCCTACACACGAGGCTGATAGATCCTCTCTGGATACATCATTAGATATCATGAAGATCGGTCCACACTCAATGAATAAGTGGAGGTCTAGTCTAAATTGACCGGTGATGTGACATTTATCAAAGTGTGGAGGATCATGTTGGACAATTTTGACCCATAGCGTCACTATTTGTACAGATCATGGTGTTGTTGTACAAATTAACTATGTGACAAATGAAATTGCTCTCTTATCATTTGTGATTAGATCACCTAGATGTATAAATGATAGGAGGTCCCTATGATTTGTTCCTGGACGGAGAATGATATGAGACGGTATCAGTCCACGAAGGATAAATCATTAAATATCCCTAGTTAGGGTATTATCGAGATTGGACATCGATAAATACGTAAAAGACTAGTATTACACTTGTGCGCGTTGTGAGGGCACAACGACATAGTTCTCATATATTTGGGTATAGGATACTCATGCAAGTGTAATAGGAGGTTGTGTTTTACCGATGGTATGGGAAACAGCTTCGCTCTGGATAGACCCCATCGGAATTCCATTGGTAGTATGACTATGTGTCTATCGAAGTCCGAAATCAGGGTAGGTGTATTTGGTTTTAACCTGAGACTTGCACCGCTAATACTTGCGACAATCAATATACTTTGGTTGCGGTCTTCCAGAGCTTTAACAGGTTCTGTGTACGCCAATACTGGGTATATTGAGAATCGTAGTGTGTTGGGTGTGATGTCATGACGGAAGTGTCACTCCAATCATATGGAGATGATGGTCACGTAGGATACGGTACTAGTACTCTTAAGTACTACATTCATCGGGATAAAATGACAATGTCATGTTTATCCGATTATAGAGACTAGTTACCAAACATCTGACATGTGCTTCGTACGGGGCAGACACAATTCCAGCCCCAGGCCTAGCACGTGATCATCTGATACTGGACAGATATACGCAATACTGCGTATACTACGACTGATATAGATCCTTTATTCCTGTAAGGATATTTCCGGAGAATTGGGTAGGCATGGCGCTTTCCTAGAGGCAAACCTTGTCTTGTAAATCGGTATAAACGTAGTATGAGGTACTTACATATTCGGATAGTCTGACGACCGAATTTACTGCCAACATATCCGGGGATCTCATGGGTCGCTTCCCAAAGATTCACCGATGACGTATGACTCGCACTCTAAATTAATCTGGGATTAATTAGAAGAGAGAGAAAGTTAATCTGGGATTAATTGCGGAGATATTTTATCTGGGATAAAATATCATTAAAAGAGAGATAATCATTAATTTGAAATTAATCGATAAATTAATATATTCGATATATTAAACAAAATTAGATTTCGACGCGGAATTAAAATTAGATTTAATTCGGGCGAACGAATTGATTTGGAATTAATTCGTTAGCGACGTGAATAATGACTTCGCTAGGAGTAATCATTTAATTACGACGCAATGGAAAATTCGTTAATTTAGAATTAACGAACCCGAGCCCGAGATTATTTACGAGCGCATTCGTATTTCGAATTCGAGTGCGGCACGCAAGTCAAATTAAGCGTCAAATCGATAGTCGCATCTAGCGTCACATCATTCGTCAATCAAGTGATGGATGTCTTTCACTTTGAGTGATTGACGCCAGTCACTATTCACTGATTGATGGATTGATGGAGTTGATGTTGGTGGTTGGAGTCTTAAAGGCTTGACTTTTGGAAAGAGAAAATGTGTAATTAATTTTGGAAATTAATTGTTGTGTATTAGATACACTTTTCTTCAAACCAAACACAACTCTTCTCTCTCTCCATTCTCTTCTTCTACAAACGCCCAAGGGGCTAAAATGCTTATTGGTTTTGTCTAAAAACTGTGAGCAGTGGGAAGCCAAGAGTGGGATTTTGTGGCAAAATCACAAGTGCTAGCACACTTACGAGACATGCGAAGGTGATAGGGAAGTCCACCAATGAGCCGAGAATCGTTCGACGAAGCTTGGAGCTTGGATTCTTGAAGCCTGAAGCCGAAACCAGTGAGCTTGGAGCAGTCCACTGCCGTGAGCTGTGGTGAGCAAAATTTGGAGTTTCATTCGTTGCCGTGTCGCTCAACCGATCGATGTGAGTATTCCGCAACTTCGTTGATTTGTATTCACATATATTTCATGCTTATTTATGATCTTGGGACCTTAATAGAAACCAACAATGGCATCTAGAGCAAGGTTCGAGCATGAAAACGTTTAGGGCTTAAAATTTGGGCAAAATTGATTTTTAGCATGAATTATGAAATTGGATGATTAAGTATGCTTGAATGTTTTTTATATGATGATTGATTGGATCAATTTGTTGAAAAATTGTTTGGAACATTTTTCCCCAAAATACTTAGCTTGGCCGAAAGTTAGAAGCCCTATAATGTCTTGGGATTTTTTATTTTTGATCATTGGATGTGTTGGAAATCATTCGGGAATGTGATTTAATGTCGATTTTGGAATTAATTGGATTGAATTCGAATCGGACACAAATCCCCTCCTTGGCTGAGACATATATAACATGAATGAGTTTGATTTTTTGATAAAATGTGTTGGACATGTTTTGTTATTATTGAGCATGATTAATTAGGCTAATTGGTGTTTTGGAAATGTTAATTGGATAATTAATTGTGTAATGCACTTTAGGTAATTAAATTTGAAATTTGGAATTTGGCAATTTAATTGAATTGGGCCTTAAAATTGGATTTGGGCTTGTTATGTTGTAATTGGGCTTGTTGGGCTTTGTTGTACAAAGTTGGGTTTAGGCAAAATTGGTTGGATCCAATTAGGCCCAAAACCGCTTCCATAAAGCCCAAATGCGACTTAATGGACCTTTAAAGTTTAATTGGGCCTAAATTGATTTCTGGGCTTATGGGGTAACTCCCGGATTGGATTTTGGTTATTCGGTTTGACCCGAGTTGACCAAAAGTCCACGCCTTAAGAAATTAATTAAAAGCCCATTGGACTTTAATTAAATTGACGTTGGACGTTAATCGGGCTTTGAGACCCGTAGCGATTAAATTTGGAATTTAAGTCATAAAAGTTCATTAATAAAGTGTAATATTTAATTTGGAATTAAATAGTGAATTAGAATTAAATACAAATTGAATTGGATTTAATTGTGTAGTTTAATTTAATTCAAGAATTCGTACTTTGAGTACTTATTCGTAAAACGAGTTTGACTCGAGCAAAATCAAATCATTGTTTGAACATTGGATGATCACTAATTATCAGATTAATTAATTTGATTAGATTGATTGATAACATGCTTGTGTGAATACATGGTTGCGATGCATGAATAATGTATATCAGATGGATATTAGATGGGTGGGACAATTTTAGAAATTATTGTAATAAATTTGATTTATTAATTGGACCTGCGTGTCCAGCCTTATTACCTCATTATTCTTTGTATTCTCTTCTCACATATTCCCCTCAATGTAAATGAGGTTTCTTTAGAAGTGTAGTGTAACAGGTAGAAGTAATACATGTGCTAGCGGAAGAGAGAAATGGAGAGATTTGATCTAGGATCATTGTGTAAAGTATCCATCCGCATATCATTATTATTTAATTATACGCGCTTTATTATGTGTTTACAATGCATGTTTAAGGGTGTATGTGATGAGACCTTAACAAAGATAATAAATTGGTTACCAATTTGCACTCGAAAAACCATCGCAAAATATTAAGCGTTTTTCCTTCCATTGAGTGATTCTCACTCAAGATCCGAGACTGGCATTGGCTTGTTGGCCAAAGTCAAGGCGTTTGTCCGTTGAGGATGTGTTTGAATCACGAAGGCTTTGTTCCATATCAGTGTCTTGTCCAAGTTGTGGTTTGTTGGCCAAAGTCAAGACCACTTCTTGTCCATCGACATTGATTACGAAGCTTTCCATGGTCAATGGGTCGCGCTTAACTGGGATCACTAAGTTTGTTGTGCCAAAGCAAGGCTTAGTTGATTCAGAGGAAAAAGGTTAGGTAATACATTGGATGTATTGGCATATATAAGATATATGTTTCGGACTTGGATGTCCCCCTACCGGATCTAGGAATTGGATTGGATCCAATCGATCTTAGAGATCTACCTAGTTAATTATCATACAATTTGTTGGCCAAAGTCAAGATTGTGTGATATTTAACGGGATCCTAGCCCACTAGGAAACACGGTTTCCCGAGTACTCGACAGAGGGTTAGAGGCTCGCCGAAAAATAGTGGGAGGCAAGAATTGAATTTGCAATATTTGTTAAATTACTTGCCATACGCGCTTATTCAAATATCATTCGTCAAATAAATTAAATGTTAGTTGGACTAATATTTAAATTGTTGTTTTTAATTAATAGTTGGACTATATTCAAACAATTCATTTATAGTTGATTTTATAATTCGATTATAGTAATCAATATAATTGATTTTAATCTATTAAATTATAGTTGATTAAATAGTTGGACTATTGTAATCATTATAATAAATAGTACCTAAATCTTTGATTAAATAGTTGGACTATTAGAATCAAGATAAAATTGAAAGATTGACGTTTAATACATAATCATAGGGAAAATGTATTTAAATGGTTTAATTTTCAAATTGGGAGAAATTTCAGGATGGTCCTGGAAAAATAATAAGTTACTTTATTTGATAAAATAACATATTATGCCTAAGCCCGGAGTTGAGCAATTAGTAGAGCATAATCTTTGGAAGATTAATGTGATGATAACTTTAGTGCTTAATCCATTATACTTACCGCAGTAGACTCCTTACTTTCTTTGTCAGAACTAATGGTTAGATCCTTAAAGTATGATAATGAAATTGAAGGATCTTCATAGATCTATTTTAGATCTTAGAAGTACTAAATTGCAATGAATAACTCTTGGAGAGTTAATGACTATTCTCTAGGAGATAAAGTCAAAGTTTGTAATTAGGCAAGTAGAGCAAGGCGCAACTTACTTCGATATTCTAGAAGGCCAAGGCTTGGCCAAAGGCTTCTGGAATGTGGAAAATGGGCAAAGGCAAAATCATTATAGTCATCTGGGAAGATAAATGACATATCCCAAAATGTCTGCCTAAAGTGTGGCAAACGGGATCGCGGAAGCGTGACTGTCGTTTGGACAAAGCAGACATGAAGGAATCAAAGACATGGCAAGGCTCTGACTTTAAATATGATTGTCATTGTTATGTTCACTACTAGTATTAAAATTAGATTTTAAAATACTTAGTGTGGTACATAAATATATATTGATGTTCAGAATCTGCTATGAGTAGGATTAGGAAACTGTTATAATGTAACTAGTTAGACTAGATACATTATTTTTATATCAGTGTTTAACCCGCTGCGGGTGAACCTTTATATTCTAGAACACTAAAGTGTTTCATTATATAAAGATGATATTGAGATGAATACATTAGATGTGAATAACATCATTTATATTTATAAATAAATCTCAAACGTATAACATGACAAACAAATAGCTCAAACTGATTTGATCAGAAGAAACATATTGTGGCATTGTTGTCTGGGACACAATCAAACAAGACTCGTATATCCACACTTTTGAAGAGTGGGTACTCGGACTGATTTGATTCTAATCAAATAAAGTCTATGAATCTAGTTTATTGGGCAATGTGCGTATAACACCTTTACTTGGTAAAAGTGTAAATGCCACTGATCTGTTAACCCTAGTTCATAGTGAAGCAAGTGGGCCCATGTCTAGCTAGGCTAGAGGTGAATATGAATATTTTGTGACCTTTACGGATGTGGCATCGCGTTAAGGTTATGTGTCTATTTTGAAACACAAATCGGAAACTTTTAGAGTTTTCGACACGAAATAGACAAACAGATCGGCTATAGTATTATACCGTCACGGTAAGACCGTAATGGAAAATACTTAAGCAATACGTTTCTTACATACTTGAAAGAGTATAGTATTTTTTCAATGAGGACTCCTCCCGGAACACGTCAGTTTGACGGTGTGTCCGAATAAAGTAACCGAATTTTGTTGGACATGATAAGGTTAATAATGAGTCGCTCTGAGCTACCATTTCCTTCAACGGATAAGCTTTAAACAGTGCAAGAACTTATTTTGAATAAGGTTCCATAAAAATCTGTTTGACAGATATCATATTAGATATGAACGGAAAGAAACCGGGTTTCACATTCCTGATTATTTGGGTATGCTAGGCATATGTTTGGATGATACCAAACTAGAACCCAAATTGGATAAGTGCCAATTGTAGGTTATCCTAGGGATACCATAAGTATAGTACTTATACATCTCACTAGAGAACAATGTAATTGTTGCTCACCATGCGGTTTTCCTGATAGGAATACCGATATGCAGTGGTAAGTGGGAGGATAGTAACACTCGATGAAAATCGGAGTAATACTATTCCTGGCACCGATCCTTAATGGAACACAAAATAGTTTATCAAGGATGAAACTATTACCAATAATCTTCGAATACATAAGAACCACGTAAGTCGGAGAGAGTCAGAAAACAACCTGGGGTATGGATTTCTGATCTCACCTCTTAAAGATGTCAATCTTTTGAGGAATACCAACTGACTACGTATGAGGAAGTGATACAAGGTATCGACTACCAATTATAGCAAAGTTCCATGACATCCGAAATGGATTCCATGTAAATCAACAAGTTTGGACACTAGTTGTTGTACCGCAAGGCATTGTGCCTATTGGTACTATATAAGTCTTCAAGGAAGACATACATGGATGGCAACAAACCAATGTATAAAGCTAGGCTTTTAACGAAAAGGTATCGTTATCAATATTGTGTTGATTACGATTCAACCTTTTACCTGTTGCCACGGTAAATCCATTTGGATAATGCTTGCTAAAGCTGCGTGTTTCATTTATGAAATATGACAGCTGAATGGCAAAATCGCTTTCCTGAAAAGGAAACCATTTGGAGGATGTTTACAACATCCTGTCAGTTTTGTCGTACCAAAACTAGCAAACAAGGTTTGCGGGTTATTCAATCCATGTTTGGATTGAAGCAAGCATAGGTTCTTGGAATTATTGTTTTGATGAAATCATAATAGTTTATGATTTAATTCAAAACGAAATGATTCTTGTGTATATAAGAGGGTTAGTGGGAGCGCACTAATAGTGGATGTCCTATAAATAATGATAATATGTCATTTCTTGGAAATGATATTCCCATAAAATTATAATCGGTGAAAGCTTGGCTTTCGAGAAAACTCTCCGAGAAATCGTACATTGAAAAATATACGCGACCTGGTGTCTCATACGCTTTGAGCATAGGAAGTCACAAGCAGGCCAATCCAAGTGATAGTCACTGGATTGATGTTAAGAACATCCGTTAGTATCTTAGAGAACTAAGGATGCTGTCTTAATCTGAGGAGAATGAGAACTTGAAGTGACTGGGATCACTACTGCAAGTTTCCTAAACCGATAAAACGACTATAAGTCACAAACGGTACTATACAGTTTGAATATCGGAACAGTGAGCTGGAAATCTTCCAAGCAAGATACTGTTACCGAATAAACAACAAATGCGGGTTATTGCTGCAGCTGAGGCAGCAATGGAAGCCTTCTGGGTCGATAACAAAATCTAATTAGATTAGATATAATTCTGTTAGCAGCTGAGCTAGGCTTGAGCACAGGCTAAAGAATTAATGGTCTCATCAATGATCCAGATATATACTTTGATATACATCTGATTCGTTGGGATCATACATCATGGCGATGTGATGATCGAATAAATCGCATCAGATGATAATCATGCAAATCCGATGACGAAAGCATTTCTCAGCAGTTTGAGCCAACCGTACATAGTTCGGGTGTTAGACACTTGAGTGACTGGCTATAGGCCAAGTGGGAGATTGTTGGACAATTATGACCCATGGCGTCACTATTTGTATAGATCATAGTGTTGTTGTACAAATTAACTATGTGACAAAGGAGATTGCTCTCTTATCATTTGTGATTAGATCACCTAGATGTATAAATGATAGGAGGTCCCTATGATTTGTTCCTGGATGGAGAATGATATGAGACAGTATCAGTCCACGAAGGATAAATCATTAAATATCCCTAGTCAGAGTATTATCGAGATTGGACATCGATAAATACGTAAAAGACTAGTATTACACTTGTGCGTGTTGTGAGGGCACAACGACATAGTTCTCATATATTTGGGTATATGATACTCATGCAAGTGTAATAGGGGTTGTGTTTTACCGATGGTACGGGAAACAGCTTCGCTCTGGATAGACCCCCTCGGAATTCCATTGGTAGTATGACTATGTGTCTATCGAAGTCCGAAATCAGGGTAGGTGTATTTGGTCTTAACCAGAGACTTGCACCGCTAATACTTGCGACAATCAATATACTTTGGTTGCGGTCGTTCAGGGCTTTAACAGGTTCTGTGTACGCCAATACTGGGTATATTGAGAATTGTAGTGTGTTGGTGTGTGTGATGTCAAGACGGAAGTGTCACTCCAGTCATATGGAGATGATGGTCATGTAAGATAGGGTACTAGTACTCTTAAGTACTACAGTCATCGGGATAAAATGACAAGGTCATGTTTATCCGATTATAGAGACTAGTTACCAGACATCCGACATGTGCTTCGTACGGGGCAGACACAATTCCAGCCCCAGGCCTAGCACGTGATCATCCGATATTGGACAGAAATACGCAATACTACGTATACTACGCCTAATATAGATCCTTTATTCTTGTAAGGATATTTCCGGAGAATTGGGTAGGCATGGCGCTTTGCTAGAGGCCAACCTTGTCTTGTAAATCAGTATAAACGTAGTACGAGGTACTTACGTGTTCGGATAGTCCGACGTCCAAATTTACTGCCAACATATCCGGGGATCTCATGGGTCGCTTCCCAAAGATTCACCGATGACGTATGACTCGCACTCTAAATTAATCTGGGATTAATTAGAAGAGAGAGAAAGTTAATCTGGGATTAATTGCGGAGATATTTTATCTGGGTTAAAATATCATTAAAAGAGAGATAATGATTAATTTGGAATTAATCGATAAATTAATATATTCAATATATTAAACGAAATTAGATTTCGACGCGGAATTAAAATTAGATTTTAATTCAGGCGAACGAATTGATTTAGAATTAATTAGTTAGCGACGTGAATAGTGACTTCGCTAGGCGTAATCATTTAATTATGACGCAATGGAAAATTCGTTAATTTAGAATTAACGAACCCGAGCCCGAGATTATTTGCGAGCGCATTCGCATTTCGAATTCGAGTGCGGCACGCAAGTCAAATCAAGCGTCAAATCGGTAGTCGCATCTAGCATCACATCATTCGTCAATCAAGTGATGGATGTCTTTCACTTTGAGTGATTGACGCCAGTCACTATTCACTGATTGGTGGATTGATGGAGTTGATGTTGGTGGTTGGAGTCTTAAAGGCTTGACTTTTGGAGAGAAAAGGTGTAATTAATTTTGGAAATTAATTGTTGTGTATTAGATACACTTTTCTTCAAACCAAACACAACTCTTCTCTCTCTCCATTCTCTTCTTCTACAAACGCCCAAGGGGCTAAAATGCTTACTGGTTTTGTCTAAAAACTGTGAGCAGTGGGAAGCCAAGAGTGGGATTTTATGGCAAAATCACAAGTGCTAGCACACTTACGAGACATGCGAAGGTGATAGGGAAGTCCACCCATGAGCCGGGAATCGTTTGACGAAGCTTGGAGCTTGGATTCTTGAAGCCTGAAGCCGAAACCCGTGAGCTTGGAGCAGTCCACTGCCGTGAGCTGCAGTGAGCAGAATTTGGAGTTTCATTCGTTGCCGCGTCGCTCAACCGATCGATGTGAGTATTCCGCAACTTCGTTGATTTGTATTCGCACATATTTCATGCTTATTTATGATCTTGGGACCTTAATAGAAACCAACAGATCACTCATATATCCACGATGGTATCTCAAGTTAATGAACTAGATATGCTACTCGACTGGGGAGAATTCCTATTGATGTTGGTCTGCCATCTATTAGGAATACTTACTGTGAGTGGTTCAGTGCTCATCAATTGAACACCTATATATCTATATGAGTCTCCTAAGGCTTATAGTTCACTGGGATAAACCATCAGACCAAATCTCGATATACGACATATACGTGTCTCAACGAATTTTACTAACCAACATGTGACAATAAATCTTGATTATAAACTTTATGTCACAATATATTACATGTAGTGACACCTCTCAATGTTAATTATAAGGCTCGTTGTAACTGTGTGACTACTGTATATTCTCGGATCTTTATCTAATATATACATCAATAAATCACAGTTAGTTTCGATCTAAACTAAATTTAATCGAATATGTATATAAAAGATAAGAGGTGCTACCATTGAATGGATAATATTATGGAATATTTGATTATTTGTATTCATGAGCATGTCATAAATATGATATGGATTACCGATCAGAGTACCAACCTCAACACTTAGTCTGCTTACCCTCAGTGACATTGAGCATAGTCAAAATTATGACCTCAATCATATTTTGTGACCTTCAGTTACATTGCTGACCCCTAGTCACATTACCGACCCCTAGTTACATTGAGTACACTCATATTTGTGACTCCAGTCACATTGTGACTATTTTTTTTAACCAACTATCATAAAATGATTGTTAATTAGGTATGTGGCTGAGTGTGTATTATTTTAACCACAACCACAATATGATTGTAAATAGTTTCATCCGCACACTAATAAACCAAATAGGAATTAATGTTTAGCATGTATTTAAAATAAAAATAAGTATTTTCAAAACACAGTACCAAAAGGGGAGATAATGAGTTAAAAATATATTTGGGCTTACTCACTCCATTATTTATTAAAGTAAACAAATATTTTTCTTAATTTTCTTATTTTTTGCTTTATAAGGGTAAAAATGGAGAAAAAAATTAGTTCAAACCTCTTATTTGTCAAAAAATGATTAAAGATGAATAAAAAATAACTAAAGAGTAAAAAAACTTAAAATCTTAGGATTAAAGAGAAAATAAGGTAAGAGGTATGATTTTTCTATAATTAGTGATGAGAAATATAACATTATCAATAAATTTTATATATAATGCCTAGCGAATGTATTCTCATTTTTATTAATTTTTTTAGAGGTTTTTATTTAAAAAATAATCGATTAAAATAGAAATTTTTTTTAAAAATTTTCATTTACTCATATTATAGTAAAATTAAAATTATCAAAAGGGATAAGCAATTAACCAAAAAACTAAATTTTTTTCAAAAAACAAAAAGCACACACGCCCCATGAGCTGTGGTGCGCGTGTTTAAAAAAATAATTTTATTTTTTCGGTGTGTGTTTTAAAAAATAATTTTATTTTTTCCCACTTTTAATTTAAAATATAAATATCTCTTAAAATATAAAATGTTTCATAAAAAAATTACATATTATTGAAGTACAAATCTTAAGTTTAAAAAAAAACATATATCGTTGATATGTTTCGATGAAAAAGGATAAAAACTTATCCTTACATACATTTAGAAGAGAATGATTATTTCAAACTAGCCATTTTCAAAATACTCATATCTCCTTCATTCGAGCTCTTAAATCATAGTTTATAAAACTATACATACATTTAACATGTATATCTATAATTTTCAACAACAAAACTCTCTGAAATTCATATTTACACAAGGTTGAAATTAGTCTCAAATTTATTATATCGCACATACTTGATATTGACCTTCGTCATAGTCACATTTTTACCTCAGCCACATTGGTGACTGAAAGTTGCGTTATGTGTGCCTCAGTCACATTACTTATTTTCAATCACATTAGTTACCTTAGTCACATTGATGATTTTCAGTCACATTGAGCACAATCACATTAACATTTTATTTAAGTTATAAGAACAAAATTATAGTCTTATTTTACCTATAGTCACAATGTGATTATCGGTTTGGTGACTAAAAATTTAGTCATAGGTGTGTCCTATTCACATTATTGGCCCTCGATCACATTGAATATATTCACAATTGTTACCCCAGTCACATTTATTATCTCAGTCACATTGATCACAATCACATTGCTGACTCTCAATCATATTAGTTACTCAGTCACATTGAGCATAGTCACGATCACATTTTACTTAAGTCATAAAGAACTCAATCATAATCATATTTTTATCTACAATCAAAATATGACAATTTAGTTATGGGTATGCCTTAATCACATTTGTGAGGTACGTTATATTGTGATTATTTTTTATCTATAGTCACACAATGATTGTCAATTAGGTGTGTGGCTGAGTGCATATTTTTTTACTTATAATCACAATGTGACTATAAGTGATTTCATTCACATAATAACAATATTAAAGAAGAATTAATATTTAGTTTGTATTTAAAATAAAACTAAGTGCTTTTAAAATATAGTGCTCAAATTCAAATCTTAGGGGAGGTGAGAGATTAAAAAATTTATTTTTTAAGCAAAAAAAAAAATTATTCACTGTTCATGGGAAACACTGTACAGGTGAACATTTATTTTAAAAAAAAAATAAACGAACTTTTTATATATTTTTAAGCCGAGTACAAGTGAGTAGTGAACATTGTGACTATTCACATGAACTAATAAAAATGAACTTTTTATTTTTTTTCAAATATATTTATTCATAAAAGATTTAATTTATAAAACTCAGTTCCAGCATAATTAGAAGTGGTAATTATTATTTGGAATCTTCGAGAACATATTTTCATTTTTTTTATATTTCATTATGAAATTGAAATTTGAAAAGTATGATAAATAATCAATGGAACTGAAATATTTTAACATGAGAATAAAAAATAAAATGATTACGTTCAAAATATAATTTTTTTGCTTTATAAGGATAAAAGGGAGAAAAAAATTAGGTAAAATTTCTTATTAGTTTAAAAAAAAAAAGAAAAAAAAAAGAAAGAGGAGTGAAAGAGGACAAAAGATGAATCAAATTTAAAACCTTAATATTAAAGAAAACAAGTTTAGAGTTAGAGTTTTTTTTTTTTTTTTTTTTTTTTTTTTTTTTTTTTTAATGTAATAAGTGAAGCGAAATAAAATTTCTTTAAGTAAGTTTCTATTTTTTTTTTAATTTCTTTTAGCAAGAATAAAAAGATAGAAACAATGAATAAAATTTTAAGTTGTTATTTCAAGTTTTACGATTATAGTAATTAACATGAAGCCCGTACTTTGCGCGGGTTATCACATCTTTGACTAATTCCAAATGATCATAAAAATCATAATGTTATTTCAGGATATTTTCTTTCTGTCAGTCGAGCACATCTTTTACTATAATTCTATGCACTTCGTGCAGGTTGAGCATGTTATTTATTATATACATGTTAATTTTTTTAAAGGCATTGATGACTCGCCTCACAATATGTTATTTACATTTATGATTATATTCTTTTCTGGATTATCTGGGACATTATATAAAAAATTTTCTATTAAAAAATGAATTAATTTAGCTTCATTATAATAGCAAGATCATCAGGAAAAAAAATGGTTTTGGTTTCAATTGGAATTCATTCAAGGAATAATCAAATTTTATAACCCAATTGCTTCTTCTTCTTCATGAACATAACTTGAATCGTCTATATCTTGTAATATCCACTTCTAGGAATGCTACCGACAGGGAATATGCTACCCTATCTACTTTAGCCTCTAACTTTCTAACTCTGATCGACTCCACTAATCTCATCTTATACATGATCTCATACTTGGGAACATAGCCCAACTCAATAACACAAGATCCACTTAACATACATATCTATATACTCAAAATATAATTGTTTTACAACCATGTTATGGACACTTCAACACATAAATCATACAAGCTGACTGTACTACTGTCTGACATAAAGCTTTACTTTGACTGACCATGTTTCTAACTTGACCTGGTGGACTCAACACCCTAATGACTGACATCAGTATCCATCCTCTCGAACTCGTCCTCCGGGTAAACCTGCAAAATAAAAAAACACTAGGAGTGGGGGTTAGATCATTTGAATGAGCTATTGAATGGGCGGATAAAATGAAAACTGAAATACTTATAAAATTCCATTGTTCTAAAACAAAAATCATTTCAAAGAAATCATCTTTTCTGAAATCACTCTTCTTGTTTGAGAACAACTCTTTTCTGAAAAACGTTTGTAGAAACTGTTATGTGTCTGTAAAACTCTGAGATTCTATAAAACACTTTCTTTTGAAAATTCTTTCTTAAAATAATCTTTTCTCAAAATCACATCTCTGAAAATCTTATCTCTGAAAAACTATTTATGAAAGTAGATCACTTAAAAACCTGTCTAAAAAAACCTAACGCATAGGGGCGTTACGTATCGCCGTCCCCCCATACGCCTAACTAGTGGTCTTGAGGCATTACGTATCGCCGTCCCCCAAGCCACTGAACTAGATTCAGGAGTGCTGATGTATGATACTACCTGACCCTGAAAAAAAGGTCTATGGGCGTTACGTATCGCCGTCCCTCTAGCGTTGGGTCTAGGATCTGGAGGCGTTACGTATCGTCGTCCCCCCAGTTCTGCTCTACATGTGCACATGTTATCCATCAGTTCAATAAGTTACAGCCTGAGGTGGGTTTTTCCCCCATGCCTCCAAAAATCATAAAATCATGCTTTTTAAAATCATACTTCTTAAAAGATTCTCTTTCATGACATAACTGTAATAAAATCGGCTAACGCCCTATGTGCGTAAAAATAAGTCTTTACTTAAAGCAATATAAATAAAAAGTCAACTTAAAAAAGAGTGGTCACTCAATGATTCTAGGATCCGACTGGTACTATTTCACTTCGTCGAACAAAATTACGGTTCTTGCGATGATCTATAAATGATAAATTCAATTAGAATACAAGTCATGGAATATGCGTCGAAACTAATTTGGGTTTCTCAATTCAACTAAATATTATCTCTATGTGGCATATGATGCTTGTAACATGACATAGCGTGTGTATATAAGATGGTACGAAACTCTTAGGGTGGTTTCTAACATCCTATGTTTAAATTGAAAATGATATGAAACTTTTACTGTTTCACGTCGCGACACCATGTCTGACGCGTCGTGACGCCCAAGTAAACTGAACTAGGCAGAGGTCATGTTCTGTTTCGTGTCGTGACACCAAGCTCCACGCGTCACGATGCTCATCTGGTCAGGCCTAAGGCAAAGAGCCTATACTCGTTACGGGTCGTGACGTTGAGAGTTCTGTGTTACGACGCCCATATATTCAGACCGAGACAGTGAGCACATTATGGTTACTCGTCGCGACGCTGGCCTATTTTGAGAGTAACGCCAATTCTCGAATGGCTATACCCAAGTGTAACTCCAACACCCCACATTTTTTGGGTTCCTAGAACATGCCAAGGATTTTCTAAGTCATGATTTCATGTGAATACTTAAAGAAGTTGCGGAAAAACTTACATTGATCGGTTTCCTTGGATGTTGAAAGTTCAAAACTTTTGATGAAGAAGAAGAGCTCCAAGCCTTTTCTTTGTGTTCCAAACTCAAGGATTGGTTTCCCTAATACCTTGAATGACTCCTTGAATGTGCTAGCAAGAAGAAATTTTGCAGCAAAATTTCTAAGCAATAGGGAGAAGTTGACGACAATTTTAGCTTGTAAGAGGGAGAGATTTGATTTTTGTGTTGTGTAATTGATTTCCAAAATTCAATTACCATTTACCAAAAATCAAGTTGGTAAAATTTCATTCCAAAAATGACAAAGAGTGTTGGACTTTGGTTGAGTGAAAAACAAGCAAGCTTAGATTTATACTTAACCTTTAACCACTTCCATCACTAGTCAAACTAGTGATGTAAGTCAAGTGGGTCCCACCACTTGAAAATTCCGAATTTAACTCAAACAATCCAACACGCGACTTCGCTCGAGCTCGGGTTCGTTTAATTCTGAATTAACAAATTTTCTGTTGCGACATAATTAAATATAATTTAATTAGATAATTATGCCTAGCAAAATTATTATTAAAGTCGCTTATGAATCAATTCGTTTGCCCGAATTAAAATCTAATTTTAATTCCGCATTGAAATCTAATTTCAATTAATATATCGAATATATTATTTAATCAATTAATTCCAAATTAATCGTTCTCTCTCTTCTAATCGAATTTTATCCCAGATAAATTCTTGCCGTAATTAATCCAAGATTAATTTTTTTCTCTCATAATTAATCCTAGATTAATTATGTTCGAGTCAAATGTCATCGGTGAATCTTTGGGAAGCGGCTTATGAGATTCCTGGATATGTTGGCAGTAAATCCGGTCGTCGGACTATCCGGACACGTGCATACCCGGTACCACGTTCTTACCGATTTACAAGACATGGTTGGCTTCTAGCAAAGCACCGTGCCTACCCAATTCTCCAGAAATATTCTTTTAAGGAATACATAATCTATACCAGGCGTAGTATACTAAGTATTGCGTATTACGATCCAGCATCGGATGTCACATGCTAGGCCTGGGGCTGGAATTGTGTATGCCCCGTACGAAGCATATATCGGATCACTAGCAACTAGTCTCTTTAATCGGATAAGAATACCGGTTCTGTATCTCTGCGTGATCATCATCTCCATATGACTGAAGTGATACTTCCATCTTGACATCACACCCAATACACTACGATTCTCAATAAACCCAGAAAAGACATACACAGAACCTGTTAAAGCCCCGGACGACCAAAACCAAAGTGTATTGATTGTCGCAAGTATTAGCGATGCAAGTCTCAAGTTAAGACCAAATACACCTACCATGATTTGGATTCCCATAGACACATAGTCATACTACCAATGGGATTCCGATGGGTCTATCAAGAGCGAAGCTGTTCCCATACCATTGGTAAACAGAACCTCCTATTACACTTGTATGAGTATCCAATACCCAAATATATGAGAACTATGTCGTTATGCTTCCATAACACGCACAAGTGTAATACTAGCTTATTCCGCATTATCGATGTCCAGTCTCGATAATACTACGACTAGAGATATTTAATGATTAAACCTTTCATAGATTGATATTGTCTCATATCTTATTAATCTGGAACTAATCATAAGGACTTTTAGCATTTATATATTCAAGTAATCTAATTATAAAATGATAAAATAGCAATTTCCTTTGTCACATAGTTAATTTGTACAAAAACCACAATGTCTTTTACAAATAGTGATGTTATGGGTCATAATTGTCCAACAATCTCCCACTTGGCCTATAGCCAATCACTCAAGTATCCAACACCTGAACTATGTACATGTCGCTCAAACCTTTGCTGAGAAATAGCCTTCGTCAGCGGATCTGTAATATTGTCATCTGATGCGACCTTTTCGATCTTCACATCGCCACGATATATGATCTCACGAATCAGATGGAAACTTCGAAGTACATAATTGGATCATTGATGAGACCGCGGTTCCTTAACCTGCGCTATAGCCCTGTTATTGTTACAATACAAAGGAACAGGCTCAGCTGCTAACGAAACAATTCTTAATCCAATTAGGAATTTTCGGATCCAAACTGCCTCTTTTGTTGCCTCAGCTGCAGTGATATAATCCGCTTCTGTTGTTGAATAGGCAACAGTCTCTTGCTTGGAAGATTTACAGCTCATTGCTTCGTTGTTCAAACAAAATATGTACCCGGATTGCGACTTACAGTCGTCTTTATCGATTTCGAAACTTGCATTGGTAAACCCAGTTACCTCAAGTTCTCCATCTCCATAGACTAAGAAAGCATCCTTAGTTTGTCTAAGATACATAAGGTTGTTCTTAACCGCAAACCAGTGACCATCACTTGGATCGGCCTGATAGCGACTACACATGCTCAAAGCATACGAGACATCAGGTCGCGTACATATCATGGCATACATAATCGATCCGACTGCAGAAGCGAACGAGATCTGACTCATGTTGTCTCTCTCATCTTGAGTTTTAGGACACATGTCCTTAGATAGAGACACGCCATGTGACACTAGCAACAGTCCCCTCTTAGACTGATCCATGTTGAATCTCTTCAACACTTTGTCAATGTACGAGCTCTAGGAGAGTCCAAACATCTTTCTAGATTTATCCTGGTAGATCCTTATTCCCAGAATAAAAACTGCTTCTCCTAGATCTTTCATGGAGAATTTTAATGAAAGCCAAGCTTTCACCGATTGTAGCATGGGAATGGCATTGCCAATAAGCAATACATCATCTACGTAAAGGACAATGAATGTCAGGCGCTTCCACTAACCTTCTTATATACACAAGGATCATCCTCGTTTTGAACGAAATCATATTCTTTTATGATCTCATCAAAACGTTGGTTCCAATAACGCGATGCTTGCTTCAATCCATAAATGGATCGATTTAACTTGCAAACCTTGTTTGAATGTTTTGGTACAACAAAACCATCAGGCTATTGCATATACATCCTCCAAAAGGTTTCCGTTAAGGAAAGAGGTTTTGACGTCCATCTGCCATATTTCATAATCGAAATATGCAGCAATAACAAGCATTATCTGAATGGATTTAATCATGGCAACAATTGAAAAAGTTTTGTCATAATCGACACCATGTCGTTGACGATACCCTTTCGCTACAAGCCTAGCTTTGTACGTTTGTATGTTGCCATCCATGTCAGTCTTCTTCTTAAAGACCCATTTGTAACCAATAGGCTTTACGCCTTCTGGTGCATCAACCAGTGTCCAAACTTGGTTGGTGTACATGGAATCCATTTCGGACTTCATGGCTTCTTGCCATAAAGCTGAGTCGATATCTTGTATCGCTTCCTCATACGTAGCCGGCTCATTATCCTCAATAAGATAATATCTAAGTGAGGTGAGATCAGAAACGCATACCTCTTAGGTTGTTTTCTGACTCTCTCTGACCTACGCGGTTCTTGTGTATTAGAAGATTGTGGTACAGTTTCATCCCTGATGAACTGTTCGTGTTCCGTTAAGGAATAGGTGCCAGGAACAGTATCACTCTGATTTTCATCGAGTTCTACTTTCCTCCCACTTACCATTGTATTTAGCAATTCCTTTTTAAGGAAAACCGCATGTAGAGCAAAAAATACATTGTTCTCTTGTGGGTGGTAGAAGTAATATCCTTTGGTTTCCCTAGGGTAACCTACAAATAGGCACTTATTCGATTTGGGTTCAAGTTTGGTACCATCCAAACGTTTAACGTATGCCCAGCATCCCTAAATATTCAGGAATGAGAAACCCAGTTTCTTTCCTGTCCATATTTCATATGGAGTCTGTTGTACAGACTTTGACGGAATCTTATTCAAAATAAGTATTGCACTATTCAATGCATATCCCCAGCAGGAATTTGTTAGCTCAGTGCGACTCATCATAGACCTTACCATGTCTAACAAAGTTCGGTTTCTCCGTTCGGACACATTGTTTAATTGAGGTGTTCCGGGAGGAGTCCACTGTGAAAGAATACCATACTCTTTCAAGTAATCGAGAAACTCATTGCTTAAGTATTCTCCACCACGGTCCGACCGTAATGTTTTAATACTTTTCCCGGTTCATTTTTCTACTTCGTGTCGAAACTCTTTGAATTTCTCAAAGGTTTCTGACTTGTGTGTCATAAGATACACATAACCATAACGCGATGCATCATCTGTAAAGGTTACGAAGTATTCATATCCACCTCTAGCCTGGCTAGACATAGGCCTGCATACGTCACTATGAACGAGGGCTAACAGTTCGGTGGCACGTGCACCTTTACCGCTAAAAGGTGTTTTAGGCATTTTCCTAATAAAAAAGATTCGTCGACGTCATATAAATTTGGATCAAATCCGTCCAAGTATCCACTCTTCAAAAGTGTGGATATACGAGTCTTGTTAATATGTCACAGACGACAATGCCACATATAAGTTTCATTTTTGTTACTTAATTTAAGCCTTTTGTTTATTATGTTATATGTTTGAGATTGATTTATATTCAAAATATAAAGACCATTATTAACATCAGCACTGCATATCTCAAAATCATTTTTATAAACAAAACACCCTGTGTTTCTGAATATAAAAGTATACCTACATTGGGTTTAACAAGATACAGATATAATATTTCTAGTCAAACTAGGTACATAATAGCAGTTTGATAAATTAAGTACATGCCCTGAGGGCAATTCCAAAATGTAGGTCCCAACAGCCAAAACGGTGACTCTAGTCCCATTTCCAACTCGGAGGTCGATCTCTCCTGAAGCCAGTCTCCTGCTAATCTGCAGATCTTGCACATCAGTACATATATGAGTACCACAACCAGAATAAAAAATCCAAATTTTCAAAACTAGAAGTAGACATGTTTATTTCAATAACAAACATACCTGAAGCCGGTGGCTTGCCCGCTTTCACTTTCTTCATGTGCGCCTTGTACTCACGGAAGTCACTCTTCCAGTGACCCCATTTGCCACACTGTAGACAGACATATTGGGATTTTTCTTTTGCCTTCCCAGAAGACTTTGATGATTTGGCCTTGCCCTTTCTCTTCTTCTTCTTCTTCTTCACACCTCCAGAAGCCTTCGGCCAAGCCTTGGCATTCTGAGATGTCGAAGCGAAGTGCTCCTCGCGCTTCTTGCCCTTTACAAGTTCTTTTTCTGCCTCTTTCAGCATTGCCATTAACTCTCCTAGAGTATTTTCTTGGTTCATCATATTGTAGTTCATGATAAACCCGCTCTAGATGTCAGGAAGAGACTGTAAGATCAAATCTATGGAAGTCTTAGCTCGAAGACTATGCCTAGCTGTCCCAGCTGTTCGATGTCAGCAATCATCTACGACACATGATGCTCAACAGATGTACCCTCTGACATGCGATAGCGAAAAAACTTCTTCTGCAATTCATACCTCTACGATCTAAGGTTAGATCGATGAATGTCCCTTAATTTCAACATCATTTTTTAAGGATCCAATCCTTTATTTTGACGACGAAATTATGGGGTCATTGCAGCAAGCATGACGGATTGAGCAATTGAGTTGTCATCACTGTGAGTCTTCCAAAGCTCAAGCAGCTGCTCAATTCTGGGTTTAGGCCCAAGAGGTCTCTCTATCTTATAGAGCAATCTCTCAGCCCCCAGGACAATCCTGAGGTTTATATCCCAGTCAGGAAAGTTCGCACCATTAAAGACATTTTCGCCCATGATAATGTCCCTAACATTGACATTTCCAGCCATCTTAATTGCAATAGTCTAACTATTCAATTAACGATTTTGGGTACAGTTCAACTGTTACAAGAAAAATAATAAAATATTAGTCCAACTAATATAAATATATAAAATGACGAAAATAATTTGAAAGCGCGTATTTGAACGAAATTGCAAATTCAATAATGGCCTACCACTATTTTTCGGCGAGCCTCTAACCCTCTGTTGAGTACTCAGGAAACTTAGTTTCCTAGTGGGCTAGGATCTCGTTAAATAACACACATCCTTGACTTTGGCCAACAAGCTGTATGATATTTAACTTGGTAGATCTCTAAGATCAATTGGATCTCATCCAATTCCTAGATCCGGTTGGTGGACCTCCAAGTCCGAAACATATATACAATATATATGTCAATATATCCAATATATTTCCTAACATTTTCCTGTAAATCAACTAAGCATTGGCTTTAGCTCAACAAGCTTAATGATTCAAGTTAAGCGGGACCCATTGACAGTGAGAAAGCTTTGTAATCCATGTCGATGAACAAGAAGTGACCATGACTTTGGCCAACAAGTCACAACTGCCCAAGACATGCGATATGGAACAAAGCTTTCGTGGTTCAAACACATCCGCGATGGACATTGATCTTGACTTTGGCCAACAAACCAATACCAATCTTGGATCTTGAGAGAGAACCACTTAATGGAAGGAAATCACTTAATATTGTATTGAGGGTTTTTCGCGTAAATTGACAACCAATTTATTATCTTTGATTAGGTCTCATCATACACCCTTAAGTATGCATTCTAAAAGCATAATAAGGCGCGAAATAAATAATAATGATATGTGGATGAATATTTAACAAATTGTTCCTAAAAAAAATCTCTCCATTTCCTCTCTCCCGCTAGCATTATTCTAACTTCTACCCAATTACATAATACATTAAAGAAACCTCATTTACATTGAGGGGAATTGGTGAGAAGAGAAATACAAAGAGTCAAGAGATATAAGGCTGGACACGCAGGTCCAATTTAATAAATTCTAAATTTATTACAACAAATTCTAAAATTGCCCTCACCCTTCTAATATTCATCCGATATATATTATTTATACAATACATCCATGTATTCACACAAAGCATGTTATTCAATCAATCTAATCCAATTAATTAATCTTTGAATTAATGATCATCCAATGTTCAAACAATGATTTGATTTGCGCGAGTCTAACTCGTTTAAGAATAAGTACTCAAAGTGCGTATTCTTGAATTATATCGAACTACAATTTTAAATCCAATTTAATTTGTATTCAATACTAATTCTAATTTAATTCCAAATTAAATAATTACACTTATTTTAGCGCCTTTTAGATTTATATTATAAATCCAATCTAAATGGGTTTCAAAGGCCCAATTAACATCAAATGTAAATTTAATTAAAGTCCAATGGGCTTTTAATTAATTCTTAAGGCATGGATTTGGCAACCAAAGCCCAATAAGGAATCACCCTTTGCCATAGAATCAATTTTGGCCCATTAGGCCCAATTATTATATCTGGATTTTATGGAATGGTTTAGGCCCAATTTGGATCCAATCTAATTGTCCTAAACCAAGCTTGGCCTAACCAAGCCCATTAAGCCCAAATACAACAATATTAGCCAATTCAAAATTAAGGACTAATTTTAATTAATATAAAATTCCAAATTTCAGATTAATTTTTATTAAAGTGTAATAGCCTTAATTAATTAGTTAAATCAATATTTCCAAAATACCAATTAAACTAATTAATCATGCTTTAATTTATTTAATTAATGTCCAACACAATTGAAGCAAAATCAATCAATTTCATGCTTCTTAACTCACGGCAATATGGCACAATTTATATCCAATTTTGATTTCAATCTAATTAAATCAACAATCAATATACTTATTATGTATTAAACACATCCAATGGTTAAAAATCAAAAATCACCATGATATTCCTAGGGTTCATGTTTCGGCTTTATCAAGGAAATTGGGGAAAATTAATCCAATCAATTTTTCTCAAATTTTAAGATGCATAAATCTAATTCATCATCATCCAAGCTCATCCAAACAATCAATTTGAAGAAATTATGCTCAAAACATAAAAATCCCAAATTAAAGTATATAAACCCTAAAGTCATTTCATGCTTAGAAAATGCTCTGATACCATTGTTTGGGTTCCTAGAACATGCCAAGGATCTTCTAAGTCATGATTTCATGTGAATACTCAAAGAAGTTGCAGAAAAACTTACATTGATCGGTTTCGTTGGATGTTGAAAGTTCAAAACTTTTGATGAAGAATAAGAGCTCCAAGCCTTTTCTTTGTGTTCCAAACTCAAGGATTGGTTTCCCTAACACCTTGAATGACTCCTTGAATGTACTAGCAAGAAGAAATTTTGAAGCAAAATTTCTAAGCAAGAGGGAGAGGTTCACGACAATTTTGGCTTGTAAGAGGGAGAAAGTTGATTTTTGTGTTGTGTAATTGATTTCCAAAATTCAATTACCATTTACCAAAAATTAAGTTGGTAAAATGTCATTCCAAAAATGACAAAGAGTGTTGGACTTTGGTTGAGTGAAAAACAAGCAAGCTTAGATTTACACTTAACCTTTAACCACTTCCATCACTAGTCAAACTAGTGATGTAAGTCAAATGGGTCCCACCACTTGTAAATTCCGAATTTAAGTCGAACAATCCAACACGCAACTTCGATCGGGCTCGGGTTCATTTAATTCTGAATTAACGAATTTTCCGTTGTGACATAATTAAATATAATTTATTTAATAATTATGCCTAGCAAAATTATTATTAAAGTCGCTTACGAATTAATTCTAAATTAATTCGTTTCCCCGAATTAAAATCCAATTTTAATTCCGCATTGAAATCTAATTTCAATTAATATATCGAATATATTATTTAATCAATTAATTCCAAATTAATCGTTCTCTCTCTTCTTATCGAATTTTATCCCAGATAAATTCTTACTGTAATTAATCCTAGATTAATTTTCTTTCTCTCATAATTAATCCCAGATAAATTCTGTTCGAGTCAAACGTCATCGGTGAATCTTTGGGAAATGACCCATGAGATTTCTGGATATGTTGGCAGTAAATATGGCCGTCGGACTATCCGTACACTGCATACCCGGTACCACGTTCTTACCGATTTACAAGACATGGTTGGCTTCTAGCAAAGCACCGTGCCTACCCAATTCTCCAGAAATATTCTTTTAAGGAATATATAATCTATGCTAGGTGTAGTATACTAAGTATTGCATATTGCGATCTAGTATCTGATGTCACATGCTAGGCCTGAGGCTAGAATTGTGTCTGCCCCGTACGAAGCATATATCGGATCACTAGCAACTAGTCTCTTTAATCGGATAATCATGACCTTGTCATATTATCTCGATAGTTGCAACATATTATAGTACCAGTTTTGTATCCATGCGTGATCATCATCTCCATATGACTGAAGTGATACTTTCATCTTGACATCACACCCAATACACTACGATTCTCAACAAACCCAGAAGAGGCGTACACAGAACTTGTTAAAACCCCGGATGACCAAAACCAAAGCGTATTGATTGTCTCAAGTATTAGCGATGCAAGTCTCAGGTTAAGACCAAATACACCTACCCTAATTCAGATTCCCATAGACCCATAGTCATACTACCAATGGGATTCCGAGGGGTCTATCAAGAGCAAAGCTGTTCCCGTACCATCGGTAAACAGAAACTCCTATTACACTTGCATGAGTATCCAATACTTAATATATGAGAACTATGTCGTTATGCTTCCATAACGTGCACAAGTGTAATACTAGCCTATTTCGCATTATCGATGTCCAGTCTCGATAATACTACGACTAGAGATATTTAATGATTAAACCTTTCGTGGATTGATACTGTCTCATATCTTATTAATCCGGAACTAATCATAAGGACTTTTATCATTTATATATTCAAGTAATCTATTACAAAATGATAAAATAGCAATTTCCTTGTCACATAGTTAATTTGTACAAAAACCACAATGTCTTTTACAAATAGTGATGCTATGGGTCATAATTGTCCAACAACATTATGCCATTCACACAAGCACTTCTTTAAACTCCGACATTCATATATGCTAAACCACATTACACTATTAAGGCACCCATAATCTCATAATTATTATTTTAGCTTAACATCTAGGATTTTCATACTTTGGGCATTTCTTAATACACTCAATTACTTAGTTATTTATCCATCTAGATGCAATCCCTAGCATGCCAATAATACCAACATAACATCATATCACCAAAATTCTACATTCTAAAATTTGGGTCAAGATTCTCTTACCTCATTTCACTGGATTTCCTTCATTACTTAAGTCTTCTAGGCTTGATACTATTCCTTCTAGCGTGTTGTGGGTTGGTTTTTGCTTGCTTTTTCCTCAAAATTTGGTAAGAAAAAGGCTTTCCCCTATATTTCTTCGTCTTTCTTTCTAACCCCCATCTCACGTCTCTCTTTCTGAAAATTATTGGGGGTGCTTGAATAGTGATCATATTTATAATATGAGTTGAATTGAATAATTGGTAATGTTTTAATTTGAAGAAAAATTAGAATTTTAGAGAGAAATGTAGAATTTTCTAGATAGGTCTGCAGATACTATTCATCTGAATTTTTGAGTTGTATTTTTGACCTGATTTTGGATCAAATTTAGAAACATGTTCAATGCAAAAGTTATATATCTTGATCTTAGCTTTCCGACAATATAAAGTTCATGAAAATCAGAGATCGTACGAAAATGTTACGGCCCAAATACCATGGGCTGTCCGTATTTAATCTTAGAATAAATTACGTATCGGAATTGTGAGAAATTTACAGAATGTCCAAAAAATCATTTCATGAATGTATATATGTTCGAACATAATTTATATCATATATCAAGCGTCTCATAACGTAATAGTCGTCAGGATTACCGGGGTGTTATAAATTCTTCCCCTCTTAAATAAGATTCGTCCTCGAATCACTTCTGATGCTGAATTTTTTAGTTCTGTCTTGGTTTTAAGGTATTTGGTCTCCGCTACTCTTATCTTCATTTACTTTTTTTTCTGCTATACTGACCTAGAAATCAATACTATGACTTCTGAGAATATTTTATCTTGGTATACTCTATTTGATTCTTATATCTGAAAGCTTAACCCTTTGAAAGTCCCTTTGGAAGCCTTCTTTCTCGTGTAGAAATGTAGTCTGTATAATATACATATTGTCTATGCAGAGGTGTATTCCTTTACATAACTTATCATCCAAAAAATTTATCCATCTATTATTCTACCCTTCATGACGTCAGGACAAAGTGTACTAGGGGTGCTTCATCTCTTAGGGTTTGAATTTATGTTCTTCTCAAACTGGTGTCCAAGTGGATTACTTCTTTCTATCTGATACTCTATGACTATTTTTTACTTTATTTCCTTCTTTTATTTAAGGATTTAATACTCCTTAAGACTTCCTAGATGACCACTAGTCTGATTATTGCTTCCACGTAAGTATACTCAACTTGTAAGATCATATACGAATTGATGAACTTGTTGTAATATGATCGTACACACAATTGTTCCAATTTAATCCTCGATCTTCAATAACAATATGCAAACTATATGGGGGATCTATACCAATTCGATACATTCGTAACAAAATCGCACTGATGTCATGTGACTTTACTGAATGTGTAACTGAATTCTTCGTAGCTAGTTATTCCACTTCTCTGATAATTCTCATTGCATTAGTTACTCAATTCTCTATTTTATCTTTGCTAAGCTCAATTGCTTATCAGCTTCGCCCTTCAAGTTCTCTTAAATCTACTTATTTGCGTGGCTTAAGGCTCAGTGGTTTCTGGCCAAACTGCTTATGCATTTCTACCTTACTATTATTATTTATTGGTACCTCTAATATTCACAATATGAAGTACCTATATTAGGCTTAAGTCTATGTATACTTCGTGCTTAAACCGTATTCCTTACAATTAACATGGATGCTAACGATTCGTTTTTATGTACTATTCATACTCTTTTCATAACTTTCAAATTCGTAACCAGTATAATTCTGATTAACCTTCCTTTTTCTCTGATTCGATCTCTTTGCCTGATTGTACTCTAAGATGTCCTACTCCTACTTATTCTCATGATCTGATTCTGTCAGGTATTGTCCTGGTCTCGACAATATTAGTAAGTTTAGTCTCCTAAGCCCTTTTTTTGCTATACTTTAATAAATCTGCCTCAAGTGACCTAAAGCCTCAACTTTTTGGTCCTTGTTATCTTTCATCCAATCTATATTTAATAGAACTTTGGTCATATACTAGTATCTAAAGGCTCACTACTATGCCTTCAAAATCTATCATGTTGCTCTGTTCTATACCTGAAACTTATTTGGTCTATGTCTTTGTCTTCTTATCCAAAGGATATCATCTTTTACATGTCCCTAGTCATGTCTAACACTGGTTCTTTTATATGACGTTATTGTTTAACTACTATTTTCTTTCTTCATCGTTTCATCTAGAAAGATTCTCTCCCAATTCTTTTACTTAGAGCTATTTTCCTCTTCTATTCTGCTCTTGCACTATATCTAAAGGTTTTATGTTTCGGTCTCCTTTCACTACGCATTCACTTGTTTCTGGAATATCTTGAGGTGAACCTTGAGGCCCATCTTTGCTAATGTTTTCTAACGAGGGTGTTGGGAGGGTGAGGATTTGTCCTGAAGCCTTTCCGATTGTGGTGATCTCACTAGTTACGCTTGTTTTAGTTGCATATACTGCTCTTTTATAGTCCTAAGATTTCCTTATTACATATCTGATATGGGCTCGCATACTAAGGTACTACTACTATGAACTATCTGAATTATCTCCTTCGACTATACTCCTGATGATTTTCACTCTGTTAAACTTACTACCTTTTATAAAAAAAACCTTCGTAAGGGTTACTCTCTCTCAGAGTCCTACTATATTCCCTTTGTTATTCCTCCTTACGAAGTTTACTTTGTTACTTAAATTTCCTCCTTATCTCAGTTCCTTGAACTCCTTAAGTCTTTACTCCCGTGAGAACTCTATCAACTTCGATCACTTAGGGCATTTCTACTAGACCTTTTGGTTCAGGTGCTATTCTCATACTAGTTCTTCCATCCCAGTAGAATGAGGCTCCTTATAATTCATATGCTATATTCCTCGGAATCGCTCTCTCTGGTCCATTCACTCTTTTTGAGCCTTTACTCCCCTAAGGGCTTCCAGTTCAACGATGACTTCTAGATTTGGCTTGACTTACTGTGACTTCAATCTATTCTATCTCTATAGAATATTATCATCTCGTGATTCTTATCTATGTTCCGTTGAACTTATCGGTTCGGCTATCTAGCCGTCTCATGATCTGTCTATTCCGTCAAATACGATTCTTTACTGGATCTTCTCCTTACTGGGCTCTAAGTCAAGTAGTGAGTACATGCATTTTATAGAGATCTATGAATATGCATTTCTATTATTTACTTAAGCTCGGTGATGGTCTGGTTCGGTGTCTATATGTTTACTAGAATTATGGCTACTGGAAGTTAGAATTACTATTCGTTCCATTGGAAGTTACATGGATTATTCCATGTCTTAAGGTTCCTTAATATTTATCAAACTTCCTGAGGTCTTCATTTACATATTGTCCTCAAGTTACGTTATTTGTGTCACTATACGCATTGAACTTCCTTGTTACTAACTGTATCATTCTGTATTGTTTCCATATCCTATATTTTGGGTCTAAGATGTGTTGTCGAGGTTAGTGGTGGCTCTTCTTATGAGCTACTCTCTATATCTCTGCTTTTGCTATAGGTCATGGTTATGGCACGCTGTCATATTATTCGTACCGGTACTCTTGTTACTCCTGAGTGTTTCCATTCTCATGGGTCTGTCTGTATAAATTCAGACGATTTCCTATTGGCATCGGTCTGATCTATGGGTTTTACTCCGTTTGGTCTATTCTATGGAGTTGTATTAGTACTGTAAGCCTCGTGCTGGCTTATGTAGATTCTTGAACTATGTTAGGTTCTATTCTTTCTAACTTCAACAATTTTCTTTGACCTTTTCTAGGTGATCAACCTTTTAATGTCTTTTGTTTCTGTCTTAGGATAAACTCTTATCGGGCTTCCTTACAGTTATCTTTATCTATGTTGAATAAAGGTTGGGACAAGCTTTTTCATCTCGATAGATATCATTATCCTCATTCTGGTATTGTATGTCCTGGTAGAGTCTATTACTCATGTAAGATAAGTATGAGATACACTCTTTCAGGATAATTTATTCAACTGATATTACTGAGGGGTGAGAATATAGGTAGCTCAGGGTCATATCTATGTCGGGTTTCTTAGGGTAAGGTAACTAATCTTCTCTGTTTACGACCTTCATTTATTTGCTTATGGGCCTGGGTTTGGTGATCTGAAATCTCTTTATCCTTTTTGGTATCTCTTATTTATTGGAACTCCCACGTCTAATCTTGATTTCTTGCTTCATTTATCTTTATGACTATCATTCGTTACTTAGGGAACTTGTTATCTATATGAGATACTCAAGGCTATTTGGGTCTACTAGAAGGAAGTTTATGATGAGGGAATGAGTCTTATTAGGAAGGAATGAATCTTACGAGAATGGAAGGACCCTTACTAAGGTCTACTTGACATTTTCTCTTGCTTAGGCTTATTCTATTCTATTTACTACTATAGGTTCTGGTTCTTCCATATCTATTTGTTTATGTATCTTAACCTCTAATTGCTTCTGGTTGCTCTGAGCATCTGTACATCATACTTTTCTTTTAGCTTTCTCTTTTTCTTTTACTCTTTTGGGTAGATATTCTTAGTACTTTACTATCTATTTTCGTAACTTGTCTTGAACTTCTGCTAGTAAATCGAGATAACTACGGAAGGATTTTCAGCTAGAATAGGGATAAAGGTTGTTTTCTTTAGAAGGAAAATTAAACTAGCTTTGGAAATTCTTACTAACCTGTCTATAGAACTTGGAGGACATACTCAAGGATCGGATACTAGAGAGGTTGTGCCTCGCATATTAGTACCTCAGGCATATTACGTATACAAGACCCCAGTAATCTACCCACTGCAGTCACTGACTCCCTAGACCAAACTCTGATACCATCTTTGTAATATCCCCCTGTTGGGAATGCTACCGGAAGGGAATAGGCCACCTTATCCTCCATAGCCTCTAACTTTCTAACTCTGATCAACTCCACTAATCTCATCTTATATATGATCTCATACTTGGGACCATATCCCAACTCAAAAACATAAGATCTACTTAACATACATATCTAAAACCTTACTTTGACTCTACTGACCATGTTTCTGACTTGACCTGGTGGACTCAAAACCATACTAATTGCCATCAGTATCCATCCTTCCGAGCTTATCCTCCGGGTAAACCTGCAAAATAAAAAAAAACACTGGGAGTGGTGGGGTTAGATCGTTTGAACGACCTAGTGAGCTGACAGTTAAAATGAAAATTGAAATACTTATAAAATTCCATTGTGTTAAAACCAAACTCACTTCAAAGAAATCATCTTTTCTGAAATCACTCTTCTTGTCTGAGAACAACCTTTTTCATGAAAAACTTTTGTGGAAACTGTTATCTGTCTGTAAAACTCTGAGATTCTATAAAACACTTTCTTTTGAAAAGTCTTTCTTAAAATAATCTTTTTTGAAAATCACATCTCTAAAAATCTTATCTCTGAAAAACTATTTCTGAAAGTGAATCACTGAAAAACCTGTCTCTGAAAAACTTGACGCATATGGGTGTTACGTATCTTCGTTCCCCCATGTGCCTAACTAATGGTCTTAAGGCATTACGTATCGTCGTCCCTCAAGCCACTGAACTAGAGCTAGGAGAGCTGATTCATGCTACTACCTGACCCTGAAACTAGGGTCTAGGGGCATTATGTATCACCGTCCCCCCAGTCCCACTCTACATGTGCACATGTTATCCATCAATTCCATAAGTTACAGCCTGAGGTGGGTTTTTCCTTCATGCCTCCAAAAATCTTAAAATCAGGCTTTTAAAATCATACTTCTTAAAAGATTATCTTTCATAACATAACTATAATAAAATCGGCTAACGCCTTATGTGCATAAAAATAAGTCTTTACTTAAAATAATATAAATAAAAAGTCAACTTCGAAAAAGAGTGTCCACTCACTGATACTAGGATCCGGTTGGTACTATTTAACTTCATCGAATAAAATTACAGTTCCTGCGATGACCTATAAATGACAAAATCAATTAGAATACAAGTCGTGGAATATGCTTCGGAACTAGGTTGGGTTTCTCAATTCAACTAACTATTATCTCTATGTGGCGTATGATGCTTGTAACATGACATAGCGTGTGTATATAAGTTGGTACGAAACTCTGAGGGTGGTTTCTAACAGCCTAAGTTGAAATTGAAAATGATATGAAACTTTTCTTGTATCGCGTCGCGACGCCAGGTTTGACGCATCGCGACGCCCCAGCAAACCGAACTTGGCAGAGGTCATGTTCAATTTCGCATCGCTACGCCAAGCTCCATGCATCACGATGCCCACCTGGTTAGGCCCGAGGTAGAGAGCCTCTATTCATTACGCATCACGATATTGAGAGTTCTGCGTCGCGACGCCCATATGCTCAAATTGAGGTAGTGAGCACCTTCTGGTTACGCATCGCGATGCTGGGTGTTGAGCGTCGCGACACTGGCCTATTTTCAGGGCCTAACACCAACTCTTGAATGGCTATACCCAAGTGTAACTCCAACACCCCACATTATGACCTTCACACAAGCACTTCTTTAAACTCCAACATTCATATATGATAAACCACATTACACTATTAAGGCAACCCCCTAATCTCATAATTCTTATTTTAGCTTAACATCTAGGATTTTTCAAACTTTGGACATTTCTTAATACACTCAAGTACTTAATTGTTTATCCATCTAGATGCAATCCTTAGAATGCCAATAATACCAAAATAGCGTCATATCACCAAAATTATGTTGGGATATTTATCCTAGAGCTCCATGTATTGTAAACAGAATTGATTAGTGTAATAATAATAAATGCATATTCATTTATCAAAGTTGTTTGATTTAAATCATATATTGTCCAATTATCTTGTTTACCTTGATTACTCTTGCATTTTCAGACTTAGTGTATGTTTGAAGCACAAGCGGATTTAAGTCTGAAGTTAATAATCTAAATAGTTCATAGAGAGCAAACAAGAGGGTACTTTGTTTGTGATTTATCTATAGCTGCAGTCCATTCAATACTTGTATGAAGACCTTGATCTTGGATCATACATGTAGTGACATGAGAATGGAGGCACCTTGTATGATGAGATCATATAGGACTGGACTCACATAAATATGAATTTCATTTAATATTCGTTAACCAAAGAAATTCATTTTATCTACTAGATGGTCATATATGGATTTAAACTTAATCCCGAGTGTACTACGAACTCCTGCATGGCAGGCTATGTCATTTGATTTACTAAGGAGAAGTTGGTGTAGCATTCCCAACCAATAACTACGTATTTTGGGGATATGGTTTGGTGTGTAGCTCGGAACATTTTACATAGATATGGAATTCACTCATTCTTAATAGAAGTAGAAGAATATCTCTTTAAGAGTTGATTCGAGACTTGAATAATTTGAGCACTCAACTCTTCTATTACGATTAGAAAGTTTAATATTCATAATTGTTATGAATTAATTGTTCATTGTAAAAAAAATGGTATTAAGAGATAAAATATTTAGAGGGATTTAACGGACTTATGACCCGACTCTATTTATGAGATATTTATGAAGAACTATATCCATATGTAATGACTATATCGATGGACACCGAAGTTGTTCGGCTTATATTTTCCATCTACGGTAACGAGAGTTCAACTTCGAGTTTTTAGTGGAATAACACGAAGTTAATAATTCGTAATATTTGATTAAAGAGTTTAATTAATATTTCGGGATTATTGGAGCTCGGAACCACATGTCCATTTGGTCACCGTGCTAGCTCAATTAACTGTAGCAAACCTAATATAATTAGATTGTCTAATAATATGCTCACATTATATTACTATATTATTAATAAGAATAATAATATATTTTTTGTCACAAATAAAAATTATGTTAAATTAGTTTAACTTAATATTTTCTAGAATTCTTTGATTATGAGATAATCAAATCATGATTATGAGATAATTACTTCATCATAATAAGGGTAATTAAATCATTATTAATTTTTTTTATTAACCTTGGAGACATAGCCAAATGGATCACCATGCTCTCCAACTTATTATGTATATTAGGTGGCATGTATATACCTAATGGCTTTGTCTTTTGATTATTATTTCTTATGCTTTGGTATGGCTTTCACATTAATGTGTTTTCCATTGCAAGAAAGCATTAGATGCTTAATGACAAAGGTGGTTGGTTTTTTGGATGGAATATTATCTCCACCATCACCACTCTTTCATTAGTTGAATCTATTCACACAAATTGAGAGAGAGAATTGAAATACATTCACAATTGTTGTGAGAGAGTTGGAGAGAAAAATTTATTTTCTCAAGTGTTGAGAAGTAAAAGAAACAAGAGTGAATTAGATATTTGATCTTCTTCATCATATCTTTTTAAAGCCAAAAATATTTTGTGACAATACAACTTCATTCTCTAAATTGTTTATAGTTTGATTTTATAATTCTCTAAAAATTTAGAGTTCATCTTTATATGTAAAGCCTACATTTCTGTTTGTTGGTTTCGAGACATATTTCGGAAGATCAGGTGGTTGATTCAAGCGTTGGACATAAAAAAAAACTCATCTACATTAAAGGAGTAAAATCCATACTCCAAGAATTCGAGGATTTTGGCTACAACAAAAGGAGAAGGCAAAGAAAATTTTAAGGGTTCATACCGGAGCCGGTGCCCACATTAGCAACTTCCGTTGCTATAAGGAAAGTCGTTTCCTATAATTGGCATCAAGAGCTTAAGGTTGAAAAGTATTCTTAACCCTTCTCCTTTAAAGTTTCAAGTTTTAATAATTTATATGAGATATAGATTATTCGTAAGCATATTTTGATGAGTAGGCTTAATTAGATTCATGAGATGATTGGTTTTTAATGTTCATGTGATGAATGTTTACTTTGATTCATGTGATGAATGTATTGCATTGATCATTAATTTTTCCGGCTCTAATTTATAGTATTGAGAATGTAAGACCATAAGGTCATATTCTTTCAAGTGTTGTAAGTTCATTTCCTTTGTAATAAGTCCTTTTGTAACCCTATTTATAACATCGAGGAGCCGATGTCGTGAATGACTTATCACAATCTGATTCCGTGAAGAACTCAACAACACACAATGGAGCACGAATTGAAGACCAAGGGATGCCTTGGATTTATTGTACTAATTAGATTAGTATAGAAAAATAAGAGCCCGGTTAATGTAATTTGTAATGTGTATGATTTTTGAAATTACTGCCCTTGGAAATAGGTGCGCATCTTGATGCGTACCTTCTTGCGTCACGACGCTACACATTTCGAGCTACTGGATAGCTGCTGAAATCAGTCACATCGGGACGCACATCAGTCTGCGTCATGACGCGCACCAGACCTGATGCTTTTTTAGGATACTGGTTTGGGGAATGTTGCGACGCCCAGCTTGGTGAATGTATGTATTTTTAAATTATTTATTAACATGTCATATAGCCTAGGGTGTCTACTCTTGCATTTTCATATGCCATAACATGTTAACATACATTTTACTCAGTCGAATAAGATAAATTGATTTAAAGGTTTAAAAATTACGAATTCAAGTTTTAATACAAATAAAGACCTTTTGAGTGCATTATTTACTTTGGTATATCGGATGGAAACCCGGAAATAAATTCCATAACCGATTCCGAATGGACGATAATTTGGTCTGCACTCGTAATACAAATATGTTTCATCTGCACATAGAGAATTCAACAAGAAAAATTAACTGGGGAAAACTATGTTAAATGGAAAAGTGACATGAATGCTATTTTTGTCTGTAAAAACCTTAAGTTTGTCCTAATGGAGGAATGTCCTCCTGAGCCAGCACCAAATGCTTGCAAAGCTGTACGAAATGCCTATAATAATTAGATTAAGGTCGATGAGAAAGCCCATAGCTATTTGATAACATCCATGTCTGAGGTTCTTGCTACACAGCATGAGCCTATGGCGACAGCATCATTGATTATGCAGACCTTACAGAACATGTTTGGGCAGCCTTCAGACCCATAACAACATGAGGCAATAGTCTATGTATTGAACGCTAGAATAAAGAAAGGTACATAAGTCTGAGACCATGTCTTAAGGATGATGTCTCATCTGAATATGGCTGAAACCCATAGTGCACGTATAAATATGCAAAGCGAAGTGACTATGATCAAGGAAACGCTTCTGAAGATTTTACTGTAGTTTAAAAGCAACTGCTCTATGAACAATCTGACTTTTACATTGTCTAAACTTCTAAATGAGCTCACCAATTACGAGTCCATCATGATGGGTCCTCTTAGGTCCAATGTTGAGGCAAATGTTGTTGAATCTTCTAAATCTGCAAAGAAGAAGAAGAAGAAGAAAGGCAATTGAATGGCTAAGGCAAAACCAATGAAAAAGAAGAAAAATAACAAAGGCTCTAAAGATGCCAATGTTAAAGGAAAATATTTCCATCGTGAACAACAAGGGCATTGGAAAAGGAATTGTCCAAAATACCTAGCTGAGCTTAAAGAGAAGAAGAATACAGATAAATACGACTTACTTGTCATTGAGTCTCTTTTAGTAGAAGATGATAAATCCGCTGGATTGATGATTCTGGTGCCACTTGTTAGACAAATATGACCCATAGCATCACTATTTGTAAAGAACATGGTGTTCTTGTACAAATTAACTATGTGACAAAGTAAATTGCTCTTTTATCATTTTGTAATTGAATTACCTGGATATATTAATGATAAAAGTCCATTTGATTAGTACCAGATAAATAAGATATGAGACAGTATTAATCCACGAAAGGTTTAATCATTAAATATCCCTAGTCGTAGTATTATCGAGACTGGACATCGATAATGCAGAATAGACTAGTATTACACTTGTGCGCGTTATGGAAGCTTAACGACATAGTTCTCATATATTTGAGTATTGGATACTTATGCAAGTGTGATATGAGGTTTTGTTAGTCGTTGGATCGGGAACAGCTTCGCTTTGGATAGACCCCTCGGAATCCCATTGGTAGTATGACTATGTGTCTATAGGAATCCGAATCAGGGTAGGTGTGTGGTTTTAACCTGAGACTTGCATCGCTAATACTTGCGACAATTAATATATTTTGGTTTTGATCGTCCGGAGATTTAACAGGTTCTGTGTATGCCTCTTCTGGGTATACTGAGAATCGTAGTGTATTGGATGTGATGTCAAGATGGAAGAATCACTTCAGTCATATGGAGATGATGATCACGCAGGGATACATAACTAGTACTCTTAAATGCTGCAGCTATCGGGATAATATGACTAGGTCATGATTGTCTGATTACAGAGACTAGTTGCTAGTGATATGATACATGCTTCGTACGAGGCAAACACAATTCCAGCCCTAGGCCTAGCATGTGACATCAGATACTGAATCGTATTACGCAATACATTGTATATTATGCCTGATACAAATTATATATTCCATGTTGAATAGTCTGGAGAATTGGGTAGGCACGGTGCTTTGCTAGAAGCCAACCATGTCTTGTAAATCGGTGAGAACGAGGTACGAGGTACGCGGTACGCACGTGTCGGATAGTCCGATAACTGTATTTACTGCCAACATATCCAGAGATCTATTGGGTCGCTTCCCAAAGATTCACCGATGACATTTGACTCGAACATAATTAATCTGGGTTTAATTATGAAAGAGAAAATTAATCTGGGATTAATTGCGGTATGAATTTATCTGGGATTAAATTCGTCTCGAAGAGAGAACGCGATTAATTTGGATTTTACTATTTAATTTATTTAATTGGGCTAAAATAATATATCAGATATATTAATTGAAATTGGATTTCAATAAGGAATTAAAGTTGGATTTTAATTCAAGCGAACATATTAATTTGGAATTAATTCATAAGCGACTTTCGTAATAATTTTGCTAGGCATTATTATTTAATTAAATTGGATTTAATTACGTCGCGACGGAAAAATTCGTTTAGTCGGATTAAATGAACTCGGGCCCAAAGTGTGTTGTGTATGATGTTGAATTGGATTTATCTATCATTGGAATTGTGATAAATTCATTGGATCAAAAATCCCCAATTCCTTAGCATGGCCGAATGTATGCCCTAGAAATGCTCATGGAAAATTTTGAATTTGACAATTGGATGTGTTAAATAGCATGAAATTGAATGTTAATTGTTGATTTAATTGGATTGAAATCAAAATTGGATGTTAATTTCATATGGTTGCCGTGAGTGTGAGCATGTTGGATGAATTGATTTCGCTTCAATTTTTGTTGGACATGAATTGAAATATTGAGCATGATTAATTGGATTAATTAGTGTTTTGGAAATATTAGATTAATTGATTAATTGTGCCTATTACACTTTAAATTGAATTAATGTGTTTTTGGAATATTATGTTAATTTAATTTGTTGTAGTTGGGATAATGGGATTGGTTGGGCCAAGTTTGGTTTTGGACAATTAGGTTGGATCCAATTGGGCCTAAAACCATTTTCATAAAGTCCAAATATGACTTTTGGGCCTTTAATAATTTAATTGAGCCTAATGGGCCTAAATTGATTTTTGGCATAAGGTGATTCCTAATTAGGCCCTGGCATTTTGGGTTTGATCCATTATGGTCAAAGTCCATGCCTAAAGAATTAATTGAAAGCCCATTGGACTTTAATTGAATATTATTGGATGCTAATTGGGCCTTTGAGACCCATTTAGATTGGATTTGGAATCCAAGTCTAAAAGACACTATTATAAGTGTAATTATTTAATTTGGAATTAAATATGAATTAGTATTGGATACAATTTAAAATTGGATTTAAAATTGTAGTTCGATATAATTCAAGAATACTTAGTTTGAGTATTTATTCTTAAACGAGTTGGACTCGCGCAAATCAAATCGTTGTTTGATCATTGGATGGTCATTAATCAAAAATTAATTAATTGGATTAGATTGATTGACATCATGCTTTGTGTGAATACTTGGATGTATTTATATGAATAATGTATATCAGACGGATATTAGTCGGGTGGGGGCAATTTTGGAAATTATTGTAAGTATGGTACTTATTTATTAAATTGGACATGCGTGTCCAGCCTTTCACCTCCTTATCTCTTTGTATTTCTCTTCTCACCAATTCCCCTCAGTGCAAATGAGATTTCTCTAATGTATTATGTAATTGGGTAGAAGTATGTAAAGTGGTAGCAGGAGAGAGGAAATAGAGTGATTTGTTCTAGGAACAAATTGTATTATATATCCATCCGCATATCATTATTAATTTTTCCGTGCCTTATTATGCTTTTAGAATGCATGTTTAAGGGTGTATGATAAGACCTAATCAAAGATAATAAATTGGTTGCCAATTTACGCAAAAAAACCTTCATTAAATATTAAGCGTTTCCTTCCATTGAGTGGTTCTTTCTCAAGATCCAAGATTGGCTTTGATTTGTTGGCCAAAGTCAAGATCATTGTCCATCGCGGATGTGTTTGAACCACAAAGACTTTGTTATATATTGCATGTCTTGGGCAGTTGTGACTTGTTGGCCAAAGTAAGGTCACTTATGTACATCGACGTGGATTACAAAACTTTCCCACTGTCAATGGGTCACGCTTAACTGGAATCATTAAGCTTGTTGAACCAAAGACAAGGCTTAGTTGATTCAGAGGAAAAGGTTAGGAAATATATATTGGATATATATCTCGGACTTTGAGGTCCACCTACCAGATTTAGGAATTGGATGAGATCCAATTGATCTTAGAGATCTACCTAGTTAAGTTTCATACAGCTTGTTGGCCAAAGTCAAGGTTGTGTGTTATTTAACGGGGATCCTAGCCCACTAGGAAACTGGGTTTCCCGAGTACTCCACATAGGGTTAGAGGCTCGCCGAAAATAGTGGGAGGCTAGTATTAAATTTGCAATTTCATTTAATACTTGCTAAACGTGCTCTTTTAATTTTATTTTAGTATTAAATTTGCAATTTCATTTAATACTTGCTAAACACGCTCTTTTAATTTTATTTATCGTCGTTATAAATATATTAGTTGGACTAATATTTGTTTTATTCCTTTCTTTGAACAGTTAGACTGTACAAGACACTACTCCATTTGTAGTTGGTTAAATAGTTGGACTATGGTAACCATTACATTTTGAGTGTACCCGATATCGTTGATTGAATAGTTGGACTATTGCAATCGAGATGGCTGGAAAGATTAGCGTTATGGACATCGTCATGGGCGATAATGTCTTTAATGTCTCCAATTTTCCAGATTGGGAGATGAATCTCAGGATAGTCATGGGAGCCGATAAGTTACTCTATGTCATAGAGAAACCTCTCGGGCCTGAGCCGGGAGTTGAGCAAACAGTAGAGCATGAGTTTTGGAAGACTCATCATGATGATAACTTTAGCGCTCAATCTGTAATGCTTGCCGCAATGACTCCTCAATTTCATCGTCAGAAAAAAGGATTGGATCCTTATTGTATGATGTTGAAATTGAAGGATCTTCACAGGTCTAATCTTAGATCTCAGAAGCATGAGTTACGAAAGAAGCTCTTTCACTCGCATATGTCAGAGGGTACATCTGTCGAGCACTATGTGTCGCAGATGATTTCTGACATTGAACAGCTAGGTTAGTTGGGCATAACCTTCGAGGCCGAGACTTCCATAGATTTGATCTTACAGTCTATGCCCGAGTGCTGGGGCGGGTTCGTCATGAACTAGAATATGATGAACCAAGAAAAGACCCTTGGAGAGTTAATGGCGATGCTGAAAGAAGCAGAGCCAGAGCTTCTAAAGGGCAAGAAGCGCGAGGCGCACCTTACTTCGACATCCCAGATGGCCAAGGCTTGGCCGAAGGCTTATGGGGGTGTGAAGAAAAGGAAGAAGAAGGGAAAATGTTTTGTATCTGCCCTTTGGGCATGTAATTATTTTCTTGAATCAATTAAATAACTTATTTATTTAATTATTTAATTATCAAATTCTGAAAAATTACACAAGAAATCATATTTCTTGGTAATTACCGAATTGCCTCATAACTTTGTAAATTGATCATTTTAGTCCAAAATTGTCAAATACAATTTTGGATGATTCTAAATCATTTCTAAAATGTTTTTCAACACATCCAATGCATCAAAATCAGATTTCACACAAATCCCCAATTTTTTGCCCATTGCCGTGACAACCCCATAATTCTCAATTAATTACAATTTGGTCCCTTTTGTTTAACACATGCCAAGATCAAATCCAATCAACCTAAAACTTTACATGCATCATATACACTCCATAATGCATCATATATATGAAAATCCTTAAATTTGGAGTGGGTTAAGAACCCTAAGTTTTCAATTTCATCAAATTGACCAATTTCACCAAATCTTTAAAATTCAACACTTTAATCCATCCAACACTTCACCAAACAAGCCTCACCACTTTGAACTAACTCTAGAACAATTCTAGGTCACCAATGAGTGGCTTACTAACTCTAGAATGGCAACTTAATTTTCCAAAAATCAAAAGTAAGCCTTTTAAACCATTTAAAGCTTACTTACATGCATCAATCTTTCATACAAGTTCTCAACCAAATAAACACAAACTATAAGAGTAGAAAGAACATCAAAGCAACACAAAATGATGCTAAGGTTGTAAGAAACAATTTTCATGTTGAAGGTTTTGAAGAAATACTTACAAAAATTAAGTTTTTCCAAGTCTTTTTCTTTTTCCTTCAACATTTGCTCTCTACTTCTTTTGTGTTTTATTTTAGTGTATATGGAACTTATGAAACCCTAAAATGAAACAAAATAATTTATACCTCCCATTTTTGCCTTGGCTGAAAATTGATGTATAAATAATATCTAGATATTTTTTTTTATTTCATTTAATTTGCAACTTGTCAACTTGTATTTGTAATCATCAACTCTTTAATGAAATAAAGCAAGTCAGCAATTGCAACTAAGCCATTAAAATAAATATCATAACTTAAGATATTTATATTTTTAATTAATTTAATTATTTAACAATTAAATAATTAAATAATTATTTAAATACAAATATATTAAATATATGTATTATATTTACATTAAATATCAAATACATATATATTTATGATATTAGTCAAATATCTCAATTCGACAATTAATTAATGTGTATTTGATAAAATCTATCATTAAATACAAATACACAAAAATTAGGAAATGACTTTTGGGTCCCTTCACATGTATTTTTCGTTTAACCTTTAAACGACTTATAAATAATCAGTATTATTTATAAATATTGCCCTAGTGCTCTATGAGTATATTTCATTAGTGAGACTCTCTAGATTCAGGCATATCCGTCACGAAATCCAATTTCGTGTCCATAATTTACCCACCCGTAAATTATGACGACCACGGATAATCTCGATAAATCATACAGGTCGAGGTCATGGCATATGTATAATCCCTCCATCACAGGTATCCGGATATATCCCAGAGATATAGATGTAAATGTCAAATCTCTATAGGGATTATCTCGTCGACGTTTCTATTAGCAATCTCAAAAAGAGAACACTTAGAACTGACTTCTAAAGTGTACCACAGACCCATGGTTTTTATCTGATTGCTAATCATATATGGACTACCTATGCTCTGTATACAGAACTGACTGATCCTATCTCGACACACACAAGACACCTTGAGGATCTATCCACACCCAATGAACAGGCGGATGTCTGATCTAAATAGATCGGTGATGTGACTGCCATATAAGTGTGGAAGATGTCTCATGTGCCCACAGTGGTATCTCAAGTCGAAGAATCACAAATGCTACTCAACCCGAGAAGATTCTTATTAACGTTGGTGTACCATCCATTAAGAATCTTCAGTGAGTCATTCAGTGTTTATCCACTATAAACACCTACACGTCTGTACGAGTCCCCAAGACTCATGGTTCATTGAGAAACCATTGGAATCATATATTCCAGTATAGGACATGTACCGATCTCAACGGGTTTACTTTACTGACTAAGTAGTGTAAACCTTGACCAGGACTAGTCATCCCAAGGTCTATTACGTCTTTACCATATTAAAAGATATATTATATTATAGAAACTGCTTGTATTATTCATAATAAAATGTTTTACATAAGTATTTTCAAGTAAATACAAACGGGAATTGGCGCTTTGAGCACCAACCCCAACAAAAACTCTTACTTGCTCTAATGCCAACATCGATTGTATCTAATACCCATCGACTCCACGTGTTTATCAAACAACTTCGGAGGTATGGCCTTCGTCAGCAGGTCTGCTACATTATCTTCACTCGGTACCTTGCACACGACAATATCCCCTCGCACATAATCTCTCGAATGATGTGGTACTTTCGTTCCACATGCTTCGACTTCTGATGCGCCATCGGTTCCTTTGCTTGCGCAATGGCTCCAGTATTATCACAGTATAATGGAATCGCATTCTCGATACTTGGGACAACTCCCAATTCTATGATAAAGTTCCTAATCCAAACAGCTTCCTTTGCAGCTTCAGAAGCTGCAATGTATTCCGTCTCTGTGGTGGAATCTGCTGTTGACCCCTGTTTGGAACTTTTCCAACAAACTGTACCTCCGTTAAGGGTAAAGACGAATCTAGATGTAGACTTTCTATCATCGGGATCCGATTGGAAGTCGGAATCAGTATACTCGTTAACTTACAGTTCACTTCCTCCATAAATTATCAACTTATCCTTAGTACCTTTAAGATACTTCATGATGTGTTTAATAGCCATCCAATGGTCATTTCCTGGATTGGACTGATATCTACTAGTTACGCTAACAACAAAACTGATATCAGGTCTAGTACATAACATGGCATACATTATGCTACCCAAACACGAAGCATAAGGTTGGTTAGACATTCTAACCTTCTCATCCTCTGTTTGTGGACTCATATTTTTCGAAAGATGAATCACATGTCTGAATGGTATGTTTGTTGTCTTACAGTTACCAAAATTACACCGTTCCAAGATCTTATCTATATACGTTGATTGAGATAACCCAATCAGCTTCCTTTATCTATCTCTATAGAGTTTTATCCCTAAAACATAGGAAGCTTCTCTCAGGTCCTTCATGGATAAATTCTTATAGAGATACGCTTTGACGCTTTGTAACATTCTTATATCATTCCCAATGATTAGGATGTCGTCAACATAAAGGATTAAAAATACGACCATGCTCCTACTGGCCTTCTGATACACACAGGATTCTTCCGAATTCTTGAGAAAACCAGACGATCTAATAAAATCTTCGAATCGAAGATTCCAACTTCGTGAAGCTTGTTTAAGTCCATAAATGGACTTCTTAAGCTTACATACCATACCCGAGTTTTCGCTGGACGTAAAACCTTCTGGTTGTTCCATATAGATTTCTTCATCAAGAAATCTTTTTAGAAAAGCCGTTTTGACATCCATTTGCCAAATCTCATAGTCATGATACGTAGCTATAGAAAGCAAAATCCGAATAGACTTAAGCATTGCTACTGGTGAAAAAATTTCATCGTAGTTGACGCTAGGTCGCTGCCTGTAACCTTTTGCTACCAGTCGGGCCTTGTAAGTTTCAACCTTACCGTCAGGCCCGCGCTTCCTCTTGTAAACCCATTTACAATCGATAGGAACAATTCCTTCGGGAAGCGAAACCAAGTCCCAAACTTGATTCTCATGCATTGAGTCCAACTCGAATTTCATGGCACTTTGTCATTTCACGGAGTCGATGTCCAACATCGATTCTCTATAGGTAAAAGGATCAGTCTCTTCAACTAAGAGAACATCAAGACTCTTTTCTTATATCAAATACAAGCGTTCAGTGTTAGTGTCATAGACATGTCCAAGGTCTCTAATACATGATATTGTGTGTGAATGATCAAGAAAGTTTGCGGAAAAAACTTACATTGAACGGATGCTAATTTCAAAATTTTGTATGTTTGTTGGAAGCTCCAAGCCTTCTATGAGTGAATCCAACCCAAGGGTGAGTTTCCCTATCACCTTCTTTGACTCATTTAAAGTGCTAGCTTAATGAAATGTTGCAACAAAACTTCAATGGAGAAGGACGAAGCTCACGGCAATGAGCAAAGGAAGAAGAGAGAGTTTGCTGTGAATAGTAACTTATGTTACTTCCAAAGTTGACTTGCTTCAATTTATACAAAGGTTGTGTGTTGGATTTGGTTTGAGTGTTTTATAAGTAAAGCCAAGCCTTACTTGCCAACAAATTAAATCCATAATTCAAGCCTAACCATTTCCATCACATGTCCAACAAGTTGATGTAAGTGAAGTGGGTCCCACCACTTTTAAATTCCCAATGAATTTTCCGTCGCGACGTAATTAAATCCAATTTAATTAAATAATAATGCCTAGCAAAATTATTACGAAAGTCGCTTAAGAATTAATTCCAAATTAATTCGTTCGCTTGAATTAAAATCCAATTTTAATTCGCTTTGAAATCCGATTTCATTTAATATATCTAATATATTATTTAATCGATTAATTCCAAATTAATCACATTCTCTCTTCTATATGAATTTTATCCCAGATATATTCTTGCCGTAATTAATACTATATTAATTTTCTCGCTCTCATAATTAATCCTAGATTAATTCTGTTCGAGTCAAATGTCATCAGTGAATCTTTGGGAAGTGACCCAAGAGATCCCTGAATATATTGGCAGTAAATCCGATTGTCGGACTATCCGACAAGTGCGTACCGCGTACCACGTTCTCACCAATTTACAACACATGATTGGTTCTAGCAAAGCACCGTGCCTACCCAATTCTCCAGAAATATTCAATGAAGAATATATAATCTATATCAGGCATAATATACTATGTATTGCGTATTACGATCCAGTATCAGATGTCACATGCTAGGACTGAGGCTGGAATTGTGTCTGTCCCGTACGAAGCATATATCAGTGTCGGACAATTATGACCCATAGCATCACTATTTGTAAAAGACATTGTGGTTTTTGTACAAATTAACTATGTGACAATGGAAATTGCATTTTATCATTTTGTAATTTGATTACTTAAATATATAAATGATAAAAGTCCTTATGATTAGTTCCGGATTATTAGATATGAGACAATATCAATCCATAAAGGTTTAATCATTAAATATCCCTAGTCGTAGTATTATCGAGATTGGACAACGATAATGCGGAATAAACTAGTATTGCACTTGTGCGTGTTATGGAAGCGTAACATCATAGTTCTCATATATTTAAGTATTGGATACTTATGCAAGTGTGATATGAGGTTGTGTTTACCGATGGTACGGAAACAGCTTCGCTCTGGATAGACCCCGTGGAATCCCATTGGTAGTATGACTATGTGTTTATGGGAATCCGCATCAGGGTAGGTGTATTTGGTCTTAACCTGAGACTTGCATCGCTAGTACTTGCGACAATCAATACACTTTGGTTTTCGTCGTCCAGGACTTTAACAGGTTCTGTGTACACCTCTTCTGGGTTTATTGAGAATGGTAATGTATTGGATGTGATGTCAAGATGGAAGTATCACTTCAGTCATATGGAGATGATAATCACGCAAGGATACATAACTTGTACTCTAATTGGTTGCAACCATCGGGATAATATGACATGGTCATGATTATCCGATTAAAGAGACTAGTTGCTTGTGATCCAATATATGCTTCGTACGGGGCAGACACTATTCCAGCCCCATACCTTGCATGTGACATCCGATACTGGATCGCAATACGCAATACTACGTATACTACGCTTGACATAGATTAAATATTCCTTTAAGAATATTTTTGGAGAATTGGGTAGGCACGGTGTTTTGCTAGAAGCCAACCATGTCTCGTAAATCGATAAAAATGTAGTACGAGGTACGTACGTGTTCGGATAGTCCGACGACCGAATTTACTGCCAACATATCCAGGGATCTCATGGGTCGCTTCCCGAAGATTCACCGATGACGTATGATTTGAACATAATTAATCTAGGATTAATTGAGGAGAGATTTTATCTGGGATAAAATACTATTTGAAGAGAGAGAACGATTAATTTAGAATTAATCGATAAAACAATATATTCGATATATAAAACGAAATTAGATTTCGACGCGGAATTAAAATGGGATTTTTATTCGGGCGAACGAATTAATTTAGAATTAATTCGCGAGCGACGTGAAAAGTAATTTTGCTAGGCATAATTATTTAATTAAATTTGATTTAATTACGTCGCAACGGGAAATTCGTTAATTCGGAATTAACGAACCCGAGCCCGTAATGTGTTTGCGGGCCCACTCGCATTTTGAATTAAAGTGGGGCCCACAAGTCATATCTCAAGTCACCTTTTGTGATGGAAGTCACATCAACTTTGAGTGATGTGATACAAGTCATTTTTTTGAGTGATGGGAGTAGTTGAGAGCAATTAATGCCATTTTCCCTCCAAATGTTTGTTTTGCTTTTTGGAAAAGCATATACCAAAATTTGAGAGACTTTTGGTATGAGGGTTTTTAGAAAACAAAACACAAAAAAATTGAAAAAGCTCTCTCTCTCCCCATTTTTCTCTCTTGGCCGAATCTTTCACAAGGCAAAAGGAAAATTTTTCAAGTGCTAGCACACAAGGAATCATTCAAGGTAATAGGGAAACCAACCTTTGATCTTGGAATCTCAAATCAAAGCTTGGAGCTTGGATTCAACACATAGTTGTGCGTGTTATGGAAGCATAACAGCATAGTTCTCATATATTTAAGTATTGGATACTTATGCAACTGTGATAGAAGGTTGTGTTTACCGATGGTACGGAAACAGCTTCGCTCTCGATAGACCCCGCGGAATCCCATTTGTAGTATGACTATGTGTCTATGGGAATCCGCATCAGGGTAGGTGTATTTTGTCTTAACCTGAGACTTGCATCGCTAGTATTTGCGACAATCAATACACTTTGGTTTTGGTCGTCCAGGACTTTAACAAGTTCTGTGTACGCCTCTTCTGGGTTTATTGAGAATCGTAGTGTATTTGGTGTGATGTCAAGATGGAAGTATCACTTCAGTCATATGCAGATGATGATCACGCAGGGATACAGAACTGGTACTCTAATTGGTTGCAACCATCGGGATAATATAAAATGGTCATGATTATCCGATTAAAGAGACTGGTTGCTTGTGATCCGATATAAGCTTCGTACGGGGCAGACACTATTCCAGCCCCAGACCTTGCATGTGACATCTGATACTGGATCGCAATACGCAATACTGACATAGATTAAATATTCCTTTAAGAATATTTCTGGAGAATTGGGCAGGCACTGTGATTTGCTAGAAGCCAACCATGTCTCGTAAATCGATAAAATTGTAGTACGAGGTACGTACTTGTTCGGATAGTCCGACGACCGGATTTACTGCCACCATATCCAGGGATCTCATGTGTCGTTTCCCGAAGATTCACCGATGACGTATGATTCGAACATAATTAATCTAGGATTAATTACGGAGATATTTTATCTGGGATAAAATACTATTTGAAGAGAGAGAACGACTAATTTGGAATTAATCGATAAAATAATATATTCCATATATGAAACGAAATTAGATTTCGATGCGGAATTAAAATGGGATTTTAATTCGGGCGAACGAATTAATTTAGAATTAATTCGCGAGCGACGTGAATAGTAATTTTGCTAGGCATAATTATTTAATTAAATTTGATTTAATTACATCGCAACGGGAAATTCGTTAATTCGGAATTAACGAACCCGAGCCCGGAATGTGTTTGCGGGCCGACTCACATTTTGAATTAAAGTGGGGCCCATAAGTCACATCGCAAGTCACCTTTTGTGAAGGAAGTCACATCAACTTTGAGTGATGTGATACAAGTCATTTTTTTGAGTGATGGGAGTAGTTGAGAGCAATTAATGTCATTTTCCCTCCAAATGTTTGTTTTGCTTTTTGGAAAAGCGTATACCAAAATTACTTAGACTTTTGGTATAAGGGTTTTTAGAAAACAAAACACAGAAAATTGAAAAAGCTCTCTCTCTCTCCCATTTTTTCTCTCTTGGCCGAATCCTTCACAAGGCAAAAGGAAAATTTTTGTTTCAAAATTTTTCAAGTGCTAGTACACAAGGAATCATTCAAGGTGATAGGGAAACCAACCTTTTAGCTTGGAATGTCAAATCAAAGCTTGGAGCTTGGATTCAACACATTCAAAATGAAGCTTGGAGACTTCTCAAAGGAAAAACTTTTTGTTATCAACGCATCCAAAATCTGTTCGATGTAAGTATATTTCCCATTTACTTCTTCTTGTATTCACATTATTTCTTGCTTAAATTGATCTTAGGACACTGTAGAAACCCAACAATGGTATCAGAGCCTATTTGAGCAAAACCAAAGTATACTAATTGTCGCAAGTATTAGCGATGCAAGTCTCAGGTTAAGACCACATACACCTACCCTGATTCGGATTCCCATATACGCATAGTCATACTACCAATGAGACTCCGAGGGGTCTATCCAGAGCGAAGCTGTTCCCGGTCCAATGGTTAACAGAACCTCCTATCCCAGTTGCATAAGTATCAAATACTTAAATATATGAGAAGTATGCCTTTAAGCTTCCATAACGTGCACAAGTGTAATACTAGCCTATTCTGTATTATTGATGTCTAGTCTCGATAATACTACGACTAGGGATATTTAATGATTAAACCTTTCATGGATTAATAATATCTCATATTTTATTAATATGGTACTAATCATATGTACTTTTATCATTTATATATATCCAACTAATCCAATTACAAAATGATAAAAGAGCAATTTCCTTTGTCACATAGTTAATTTGTACAAAAACAACATGTCTTTTACAAATAGTGATGCTATGGGTCATAATTGTCCAAAAATCTCCCACTTGGCCTATAGCCAATCACTCAAGTGTCCAACACATGAACTATGTACGGGTCGCTCAAATCTTTGCTGAGATATAGCTTTCGTCAGCAGATCGGCAAGGTTATCATCTGAAACGATTTTTCGATCTTCACATCGCCACGATGTGTGATCTCTCGAATCAGATGAAACCATCGAAGTACATACTTGGATCATTGATGAGACCGTAATTCCTTAGCCTGTGTTGTAGCCTAGCTCAGCTGCTAACAGAACTACTCCTAATCCAATTAGGAATTTTATAGATCCAAAATGCTTCTTTTGCTGCCTCAGCCGCAGTAATGTATTCCGCTTTTATTGTTGAATCGGCAATAGTATCTTTCTTTGAAGATTTCCAGCTCACTGTTCCTTGTTCAAACAAAATATGTACCCTTATTGCAACTTACAGTCGTCTTTATCGGTTTGGAAACTTGCATCGGTGAACCCAGTCACCTCAAGTTCTCCATCTCCATAATCTAAAAAAGCATCCTTAGTTTGTCTCATATACTAAAGGATGTTCTTAACATTAATCTAGTGACCATCACCTGGATCGGCCTGATAGTGACTACGGATGCTCAAAGCATATGAGACACCAGGTCGCGTACATGTCATGGAATGCATGATCGATCCAACTGCTTAAGTGAACGAGATTCAATTTATTGAATCTCTCTCATCTTGAGTTTTAGGACACATGTCCTTAGATAGAGAGACGTCATGTGACGCTGGAAGCAGCCCCTTCTGGGCTGATCCATGTTGAATCTCTTCAACACTTTGTCAATGTACGAGTTCTCGGAGAGTGCCAATAACTTTTAGATCTATCCCAGTATATCTTTATTCCTAGAATAAAGGTTGACTCTCCCAAGTTTCTCATGGAGAATTTTAATGAAAGCCAAGCTTTCACCGATTTTAGTATGGGAATTTCATTGCTCAGAAGCAATACATCATCAATGTATAGGACAATCATTGTTAGTGCGCTCCCACTAACCTTCTTATATACACAAGAATCATCATCGTTTTGAATGAAACCATATTCCATTATGATCTCATCAAAACATTGGTTTCAAGAACACAATGCTTGCTTCAATCCATAAATGGATCGATTTAACTCGCAAACCTTATTTGCATGTTTGGGCACGACAAAACCGTCAGGTTGTTGCATATAAACATCCTCCAAAAGGTTTCCATTAAGGAAAGTGGTTTTGAGGTCCATCTACCATATTTCATAATCGAAATATGCAGTTATATCAAGCATTATCTGAATGGATTTTAATCATGGTAACGGGTAAAAGGTTTCGTCATAATCGACATCATATTGATGACGATACCCTTTCGCTACAAGCCTAGCTTTGTACGTTTGTTTGTTGCCATCCATGTCTGTCTCCACCATGAAGACCCATTTGCTACCAATAGGCACAATGCCTTCTAGTACATCAACCAGTGTCCAAACATGGTTGGTATACATGGAATCCATTTCAGACTTCATGGCCTTTTTCCATAAAATGGAGTAGATACCTTGTATTGCTTCCTCATACATATCCGGTTTATTATCCTCAATAAGATTAATGTCTACATGAGGTGAAATCAAAAACCCATACCTATCAGGTTGTTTTCTGACTCTCTTCTACCTACGCGGTTCTTGTTTATTAGAATATTGTGGAACAGTCTCATCCATGATGAATTGTTCGTGTTCCGTGAGGGTATCGGTGCCAGGAACAGTATCACTCTGATTTTCATCGAGTTCTACTTTCCTCTCACTTACCACTACATTTAGGAATTCCTCTAAGGAAGACCGCATGAGAGCAACAAATATTTTGTTCTTTTATGGGTTATAGAAATAATATCATTTGGTTTCCCTAGGATAATCAATTACTAATTGGCACTTATCCGATTTGGGTTCTAGTTTGGCACCATCCAAATGTTTAATATATGCCAGCATACCCAAATCTTGAGGAATGAGAAACCCGGTTTCTTTCCTATCCATATTTCATATGGAGTCTGTCCAACAGACTTTGTCGGAATGTTATTCAAAATAAGTATTGCACTGTTCAATGCGCATCCCGTGAAGGAAATTGGTAGCTCAGTGTGACTCATCATTCACCTTACCAAGTCCAACAAAGTTCGGTTTCTCCGTTCAGACACACCATTGAATTGAGGTGTTCCTGGAGGAGTCCACTGTGAAAGAATACCATACTCTTTCAAGAAATCAGGAAACTCACTGCTTAAGTATTCTCCATCACGGTCCGACCGTAATGTTTTAATACTTTTACCGGTCTGTTTTTCTACTTCGTGTCGAAACTCTTTAAATTTATCAAAAGTTTCCGACTTGTGTTTCATAAGATACGTATAACCATAACGCGATGCAACATCCATAAAGGTTACGAAGTATTCATAACCTCCTCTAGCCTGGCTAGATATGGGCCCACACACGTCACTGTGATCAAGGGTTAACAGCTCGGTGGCACGTACACATTTACCACTAAAAGGCGTTTTAGGCACTTTGCCTAATAAACAAGATTCGCAGACTTCATATGAACTAGGATCAAATCCGTCCAAGTATCTACTCTTCGAAAGTGTGGATATACGAGTTTTGTTAATGTGTCCCAGACAACAATGCCATAGATAAGTTTCATCTGATTTATGCACTTTGAGCATTTTGTTTGTCATATTATATGTTTGAGATTCACTTATATTCAAAATGTAAAGACCATTATTAGCATCTGCTGTACATATCAAAATGTTATCTTTATATACAAAACACCTAGTGTTCCAGAATACAAAGGTACACCCGCAACAGGTTAAACAAAATACAGAGATGATATTCCTAGTCAAACTAGGTACAAAATAACAGTCACCTAATGTAATTACATGCCCCAATGGCATATATAAAATATAGGTCCCAATGGCCAAAACAACGACTCTTGTCCCGTTTCCGACTCGTAGGTCGATCTCATCTGAAGCCAGTATCCTGCTAATCAGCAGATCCTGCACACCAGTACATATGTGAGTACCACATCCAGAATCAAAAATCCAATTTTTAAAACCAGTAGTGGACATGTTTATAACAAACATACCTGAAGCCGGAGCCTTTCCCGTTTTCACTTCCTTCAACTCTGCCTTGTACTCACGGCAGTCACGCTTCTAGTGACCCCATTTTCCAGAATGTAGGCAGACGTCTTGGGATATGTCCTTAGTCTTCCCAGAAGACTGTGATGATTTAGCATTGCCCTTCTTCTTTCTTTTCTTCACACCCCTAGAAGCCTTCGGCCAAGCCTTGGCCATCTGGGATGTCGAAGTAAGGTGCGCCTCGCGCTTCTTGCCCTTCAGAAGCTCTAGCTCTGTTTCTTTCAGCATCGCCAATAACTCTCAAAGAGTTTTCTCTTGGTTCATCATGTTATAGTTCATGACGAACCCACCCCAGCATTAGGGCAGAGACTGTAAGATCAAATCTATGGAAGTCTCGGCCTCGAAGGTTATGCCCAGCTGACCTAGCTGTTCGATGTCAGCAATCATCTATGACATATAGTGCTCGACAGATGTACCCTATGACATATGTGAGCGAAAGAGCTTCTTTCGCAATTCATTCTTCTGAGATCTAAGATTAGATCTGTGAAGATCCTTCAATTTCAACATCATACTATTCAATTTCAACATCATACTATAAGGATCCAATCCTTTGTTCTGACGATGACACTGAGGATTCATTGCGGCAAGCATGACGGATTGAGCACTAAAGTTATCATCACGACGAGTCTTCCAAAGCTCATGCTCTACTATTTTCTCAACTCCGGGCTCACGCTTGAGAGGTTTATCTATAACATAGAGTAACTTCTTAGCCCCCAGGACTATCCTGAGGTTCATCTCCCAATCTGGAAAATTGGAGCCGTTAAAGACATTATCGCCAATGACGATGTCCCTAACGCTAATCTTTCCAGCCATCTCGATTGCAATAGTCCAACTATTCAATCAACGATATCGGGTACACTCAAAATATAATGGTCACTATAGTCCAAATATATAACCAACTACAAGTGGAGTAGTGTCTTGTACAGTCTAACTGTTCAAAGAAAGCAATATTCAATATTAGTCCAACTAATATATAGTTATAACGATGATAAATAAAATAAAAGAGCGTGTGTAAGCAAGTATTAAACGAAATTGAAAATTTAATACTGGCCTCCCACTATTTTTCGGCGAGCCTCTAACCCTTTGTGGAATACTCGGGAAACCCAATTTCCTAGTGGGCTACGATCCCGTTAAATAACACACAACCTTGACTTTGGCCAACAAGCAGTATGAAACTTAACTAGGTAGATCTCTAAGATCAATTGGATCTCATCCAATTCCTAGATCCGGTAGGTGGACCTCTAAGTCCAAGATATATATCCAATATATATTTCCTAACTTTTTCCTCTGAATTAACTAAGCCTTGGCTTTGGCTCAACAAGCTTAATGATTCCAGTTAAGCGTGACCCATTGTCAGTGGGAAAGCTTCGTAATCCACATCGATGTACAAAAGTGACCTTGACTTTGGCCAACAAATCACAACTGCCCAAGACATGCGATATGTAACAAAGCTTTCGTGGTTCAAACACATCCGCGATGGACAATGATCTTGACTTTGGCCAACAAACCAATGTTAATCTTGGATCTTGAGAAAGAACCATTCAATGGAAGAAAAACGCTTAATATTTAATGAGGGTTTTTCGTGTAATTGGCAACCAATTTATTATCTTTGATTAGGTCTCATCATACACCCTTAAGCATGCATTTTAAAAGCATAATAAGGCGCGAATAAATTGATAACGATATGCGGATGGATATATAACAAACTTTGTTCCTAGAACAAATCTCTCCATTTTTTCTCTCCCGTTAGCACTATTCATACTTCTACCCAATTACATAATACATTAAAGAAACCTCATTTACATTGAGGGGAATTGGTGAGAAGAGAAATACAAAGAGTAAAGAGATAATAGGCTGGACACGCAGGTCCAATTTAATAAATTCTAAATTTATTACAACAATTTCCAAAATTGCCTACACCCTTCTAATAGCCATCCGATATACATTATTCATACAAATACATCCAAGTATTCACACAAAGCATATTATTCAATCAATCTAATCCAATTAATTAATCTTTGAATTAATGACCATCCAATGTTCATACAACGATTTGATTTGCGCGAGTCCAACTCGTTTAAGAATAAATACTCAAAGTACGTATTCTTGAATTATATCAAACTATAATTTTAAATCCAATTTAATTTGTATTCAATACTAATTCGAATTTAATTCCAAATTAAATAATTACACTTATTTTAGTGCCTTTTAGACTTAGATTCTAAATCTAATCTAAATGGGTCTCAAAGGCCCAATTAGTATCCAATACTATTTAATTAAAGTCCAATGAGCTTTTAATTAATTCTTAAGGCATGGGCTTTGGCCATAATGGATCAAACCCAAAATGCCAAGGCCCAAATAGGAATCACCCTATGCCAAAAATCAATTTAGGCCCAATTAAATTAGTAAAGGCCCAATTGTCATATTTGGACTTTATGGAAATGGTTTTAGGCCCAATTGTATCCAACCCAATTGTACAAAACCAAACTTGGCTCAACCAAGCCCATTTAGCCCAATTACAACAAATTAAATTAATATAATATTTCAAAAACACATTAATTCAATTTAAAGTGTAATTAACATAATTAATCAATTAATCCAATGTTTCCAAAACACCAATTAATCTAATTAATCATGCTTATTAATTCCAATTCATGTCCAACACAAATTGAAGCAAAATCAATTCTATAACATGCTTAGGCTCACGGCAATGGCAAAGATATTATCATGCAATTTTATTTCAATCTAATTAAATCAACATTTAACATAAATTTCATGCCAACAACACGTCCAATTGCTAATTTTCAAAAAATCACCATGGGCACACACTATGGTACATTCGGCCATGTCAAAAGAATTGGGGATTTTTGATCCAATCAATTTTTCTCAAATCCTAAGATGCACAAATCCAATTCATCATCATACAAACACAACCACACAAATAATTTAGGTAAATCAAGCTCCAAGCAAAAAATCCCAAATTAAAGTCATGAACCTTAGAATCCAAATCATGCTTAGATCTCGCTCTGATACCATTGTTAGTGTCCTAGACATGCCCAAGGTCTCTAATACATGATATTGTGTGTGAATGATCAAGAAAGTTTGCGGAAAAAACTTACATTGAACGGATTTTGATTTCAAAAATTTGTATGTTTGTTGGAAGCTCCAAGCCTTCTATGAGTGAATCCAACCCAAGGGTGAGTTTCCCCATCACCTTCTTTGACTCCTTTAAAGTGCTAGCTTAATGAAATTTTGCAACAAAACTTCAATGGAGAATGAAGAAGCTCACGACAATGAGCAAAGTAAGAAGAGAGAGTTTGCTGTGAATAGTAACTTGTCTTACTTCCAAAGTGGACTTGCTTTAATTTATACAAAGGTTGTGCGTTGGACATGTGATGGAAGTGGTTAGGCTTGAATTATGGATTTGATTTGTTTGCAAGTAAGGCTTGGCTTTACTTATAAAATTTGGTAAATTTGGTTGTCGGACTATCCGACACGTGCGTACCGCGTACCACATTCTCACCGATTTACAAGACATGGTTGGCTTCTAGCAAAGCACCGTGCCTACCCAATTCTCCAGAAATATTCATCGAAGAATATATAATCTTGATTCCCTTTGTGACCTACAGAGTGTGTGTGTTGAAGGTCCTTCATCTACTTGAACTTCAGGTTCCTCCGTTGGTTCGTTGTTTTCAGGTTGGACTTCATCAAGTTCAACTTGTCTATGATTACCACATTCTGACAAGAATTCTACTTCTAGAAATCTTGTGAAGCGAGCTCAGAACACATTTAGATGCTCGGTATCATAGAACAGATATCCTCTCGTTTCCAAAGGATATCCAACAAACCTAAAGTTTTTCCCTCGAGGCGAAAGCTTATCTTGCTGAGTCACCCTGACATAGGCAGGACAACCCCAAACCTTAATATAACTAAGATTTGGTCTCCTACCGGTCCATATCTCATATGGAGTCGTAGGAATAACATTTGAAGGAATCTTATTCAAAAGATGTGCAGCTGTTAAAAGAGAGTAGCCTCATAAGTAATAAGGCAAATCTGTAAAACTCAACATCGATCGGACCATATCCAATAAAGTCTGATTTCTCCTCTCAGACACTCCATTGTGTTGTGGAGTACCTGGAGGAGTATATTGAGCGAGAATCCCATTCTCATTCATATAATCAATGAACTCACCACTCATATATTCTCCGTCTCGATCAGATCGAAGGCATTTAATATATTGACCAGTTTGTTTTTCTACTTCATTTCGGAACTCTTTGAACTTTTCAAAGGTTTCCGATTTATGTCGCATCAAATAGACATAACCGTACCGTGACAGATCATCGGTAAAGGTAACGAAGTACGAATAACCACTGTGAGCAGTTTGACTTAGTGGACCACATACATCAAAATGTACGAGTTCCAGTAAATTAGTGGCACGGTGTCCAACACCTGAAAATTGGGCTTTGGTCATCTTACCTTGAATACACGATTCACAAGTTGAATAGGGTTCAATGGTGAGATCTGCTATCAAACCATTCCTAACCAATTGGGTAAGGCATTTAACGCCTATATAACCTAGCCGCATATACCAAAGTTCAATATTATTAACGACAGGTAAACTACGTTTATTAACTCCAGTATTTAAAATATATTTCGAAGTTTGCAATGTATAATGACCATGCTGGTTTGGACAACAAAAGATCTGAATATTACGTTTATCATATAAATACAAAGAACAGTTCTTAATATTAATACGATAGCCTTATGTATCCAATACAAAAAGAGATATAATATTAGCTACATATCCTGGTACAAAATAACAGTCATATAACAAAAGTGTCCCTTTCGGCAAAGGGAACTCGCATACTCCCACTGCAACACATCTAGAGAGTCTCCACTCCCAAATCGTAATTGCATCTCTCCAGGCTTCAGTTTCTTACTTTCCTTCAGCACCTGCAATGAATTACAAATGTTAACAGGACAAGCAGAATCTAAAATCCAGCTAGATGTAACGGCTTCACAAGCCAAAGATATATCAATAACTGGGAAAATAAATGTACCTGATGTGGATGCTCTCTCCCTCCTCAGCTGGGCAATGTAGTCAGGACAGTTCCTTTTCTAGTGCCCAACTTTGCTGCAATGATGGCATTTATCTTCAGAAGCCCTCTTGGGCTTTGCTATCTTTGCATGTGGTTGAGGACCGAAACCCTTCTTCTTCTTCTTCCCTTTCTTCTTCTTTCCTTTTGACCAAGTTGGGAAGAAGCAAAAAGTGAAGTAGGTCTCGGAGGGCGAGTCGATACTCCCTTCTTGAGGTCCTCTTCCATCGTGAGAAGCATCCTATACAACTCATTGTAGGTACAAATAATCCCATTCATGTTGAAGTACATCACGAATTGGCGATATGAAGCTAGGAGTGAACCAAGAATGACACTCCTACCGAGAATGTCATTCAGAGGGAGATTATGTTGCCTCAATTGATCGATCCAATCGATCTTATGAAGAACATGTGAGCTCACAGCTTGCCCCTCATCCAATCACGCATGGAACAATTCCATTGCGACCTTATGAACAACAACTTGTTCTTGGTTCTCAAACGATTCTCGTAATCGCGACATCATACTATACGCATCTGACATGCCATAGTATTGTTTCTTGAGTTTCGGTGATAACGAACTTATGATGTATGATTTAACTTTTAAATCATCATCCTTCCAAGCTTGGAAAACTTGGAGTTCCTCCGGCGTAGCATCCTCTGCCACAGCAAAGGGCGGCGGACCCTCAAAAACATATCTCAACTTCTCGGAATCGAGGACAATCCTCAAATCCAAGTCCCAATCAGCGAAGTTCTCAGCGCCTTTAAGTTTGTTCGCATCCAACATATGCGTAAACTGATTAGTAGATGGTGCCGCCATCGTAAATCTATCATATAGATTACGAAAAACAGTTAGCAGATTATAAAGTAGTTTCATATAATATCAAAAGCATTAATTATATCATGGATTTTTAATCTAAAAATGCCCATCCCACTAAATTATGCAATACTGTAATCCCCAAACAGAATACAAGGATTTAATAATTAAATTAAATACAAATAGTGAATGGTGGATCCCATGAATATATTTCAGCTCACAGCAGAGGCATGGTCTCGCCTACGTATATTCATCAGGTAGACAACTCATTTGTCAATCACTCAATAGTGACTCCTAGGTTTCTGGTCCTGGTCGTTTCTCGTTGTGAAAGCTTGGGCAAGTTCACAATGAGACGTACCAAAGTTAAACTCATCAATGATAAACTTAAGCTACTTGCGTAACCCTGACAGCTTGGGCACGTTCAGGATTCTGCTTTCGCTTGAATTTATCTAGTATCTAATATAAATCCGGTATAAATAATTTTCTATCGGCTACACCCTCACAGTAGAGGCACGGTCTCGGATGTAGTCACGGAAAAATATTCATAAACCGTATTGACAAGAAGGACCATGTAATATGCATCAAATACATAATTAACATAAACCATATTAATTAGAGATTTTCCGCAAAAGATTCTTTTTAATTTATTTAATCAAATTAAATAAATACATGCATGTAACAAGTAAAGAAAAAATTAAACATTGACTTTAAAAGGCATAATCATATGAGGGTGGCCAGAATCAGACTCGCTCTGATACCATTTTGAAGGGTTTTATGGCGAAAATCTGGTAACGCAGCGGAATAGTGGAAAATCAAAATTTTCCAATTTCAAAATTTTTCTTGGATCAATTAAATAAACTTATTTATTTAATTATCGAATTATCAAATTCTGAAAAATTACACAAGAAATCATATTTCTTGGTAATTACCGAATTGCCCCATAACTTTATAAATTGATCATTTTAGTCCAAAATTGTCAAATACAATTTTGGATGATTCTAAATCATTTCTAAACAACACATCCAATGCATCAAAATCAGATTTCACACAAATCCCCAATTTTTATCCTATTGCCGTGACTACCCCATAATTCTCAATTAATTACAATTTGGTCTCTCTTGTTCAAAAAATGCCAAGATCAAATCCAATCTACCTAAAAGTTTACATGCATCATATACACTCCATAATACATCACATATATGAAAAGCCCCAAATTTAGAGTGGGTTAAGAACCCTAATTTTTCAATTTCATCAAATTGACCAATTTCACCAAATCTTTAAAATCCAACACTTTAATCCATCCAACACTTCACCAAACAAGCCTCACCACTTTGAAATAACTCTAGAACAATTCTAGGTCACCAAGGAGTGGCTTACTAACTCTAGAATGGCAACTTGATTTTCCAAAAATCAAAAGTAAGCCTTTTAAACCATTTAAAGCTTACTTACATGCATCAATCTTTCATACAAGTTCTCAAACCAATAAACACAAACTATAAGAGTAGATTGAATATCAAAGAAACATAAAATGATGCTAAGCTTGTAAGAAACAATTTCCATGTTGAAGGTTTTGAAGAAATACTTACAAAAATCAAGTTTTTCCAAGTCTTTTTCTTTTCCTTCAACCTTTGCTCTCTACTTCTTTTGTTTTTTCTTTTAGTGTATATGAAACTTATGAAACCCTGAAATGAAACAAAACAATTTATACCTCCCATTTTTGCCTTGGCCGAAAATTGATGTATAAATAATATCTAGATTTTTTTATTTCATTTAATTTGCAACTTGTCAACTTGTATTTGTATTCTGTTGGGTTTCTACTATAGTCCCAAGATCGATTTAAGCATTTAAACATGTGAATACAACAAAGAAGTATGGTAGAATCATACTTACATTGATCGGCTTTTGCGATGCGAGGAACAAAAAAAATCTTCAAGCTTTTTTTCCAAGGTTCTGCCATGGCTCCTTTTGTGCTCCAAGTTAAATCTCCAAGCTCCAAGCTTTGTTTGTAGATTCCATGCTCATAGATGGGTTTCCCTATCACCTTTGGATGACTCCTAATGTGTGCTAGCACCTTGGAAAATTTACCACAAATCTTCCATTTGCTTGTTCTTGTTCTCGGCAATTTCAAAAATTGGAGAATGAGAGAAAATAGACCTTGGCCGAAAGTTTTGGGAGAGGAGAGAAGAGTGTTGAGTTGATTTGTGTTTCTAAAACAATTACCAATTAATTGATTTCCAAACATATGGTATTTGGCTTTCAAAAAGTCAAACAAATTTTGGAGCCAAAATGGCAATTAATGTCTTCAACCACTCACATCAATATTCACATCAATTAATGATGACAATCATCACTTCACTCAAAGTGATGTGACTTTCATCACTTGATTGACTAGTGATTTAACGCTTGATGTGACTTGTGGGCCGCATTTGAATTCGAAATGCGAGTGGGCCCGCAAACACTCCCGAGCTCGGGTTCGCTAATTCCGAATTAACGAATTTTCTGTTGCGACGTAATTAAATCAACTTTAATTAAATAATTATGCCTAGCAAAATTACTATTCATATCGCTAACGAATTAATTCTAAATTAACTCGTTCGCCCGAATTAAAATCTAATTTTAATTCCGCGTCGAAATCTAATTTCGTATAATATATCGAATATATTATTTTATCGATTAATTCCAAATTAATCGTTCTCTCTCTTTAAATAATATTTTATCCCAGATAAAATATCTCTGCAATTAATCCCAGATTAATTTTCTCTCTCCACTAATTAATCCCAGATTAATAATGTGTGAGTCATACGTCATCGGTGAATCTTCGGGAAGCGACCCATGAGATCCCCGGATATGTTGGCAGTAAATCCGGTCGTCGGACTATCTGAAAACGTACGTACCTAGTACTACATTTTTACCGATTTACAAGACATGGTTGGCTTCTAGCAAAGCATTGTGCCTACCCAATTCTCCAGAAATATTCTTAAAAGGAATATGTAATCTTTATCAGGCGTAGTATACGTAGTATTGTGTATTGCGATCCAGCATCGGATGTCACGTTCTAGGCCTGGGGCTGGAATTGTGTCTGCCCCGTATGAAGCACATATCGGATCTCTGGTAACTAGTCTCTATAATCGGATAATCATGACCTACTCATATTATCCCGATGATTGCAGTACATAAGAGCACCAGTTCCGTATCCTACGTGATCATCATCTCCACTATGACTGGAGTGATACTTCCGTCTTGACATCACACTCAATACACTACGATTATCAATATACCCAGAAGAGGCGTACACAGAACCTGTTAAAGCCCTGGACGACCAAAAAAAAGTATATTGATTGTCGCAAGTATTAGCGGTGCAAGTCTCAGGTTAAGACCAAATACACCTACCCTGATTCGGACTTCCATAGACATATAGTCATACTACCAATGGAATTCCGAGGGTTCTATCCAGAGCGAAGCTGTTTCCGTACCATCGGTAAACAAAACCTCCTATTACACTTGCATGAGAATCCTATAACCAAATTTATGAGAACTATGTCGTTATGCTCCCACAATGCGCACAAGCGTAATACTAGTCTTTTATGCATTATCGATGTCCAATCTCGATAATACTCCGACTAAGGATATTTTAATTAAACCTTCATGGATTGATACTATCTCATATCATCTCAATCCGGAACTAATCACATGGACTTTTATCATTTATATATCCTGGTAATCTAATTACAAATGATAAAAGAGCAATTTCCTTTGTCACATAATTAATTTGTACAACAACACCATGATCTGTACAAATAATGATGCTATGGGTCAGAATTGTCCAACAATCTCCCACTTGGCCTATAGCCAATCACTCAAGTGTCCTACACCCGAACTATGTACGGTTCGCTCAAACTTCTGCTGAGAAAATGCTTTCGTCAGTGGATTTGCAGTGTTATCATCTGATGCGATTTATTCGATCATCACATCGCCACGATGTATGATCCGAACGAATCAGATGAATATTTGAAGTGTATATATGGATCATTGATGAGACCATTAATTCTTTAGCCTGTGTTGTATCCTAATCTGATTAGGAGTATTATCAATCCAAAAGGCTTCTATTGCTGCCTCAGTTGCAGCAATATTCCGCTTTTGTTGTTTATTCAGCAACAGTATCTTGCTTGGAAGATTTCCAGCTCACTATTTCGTTATTCAAACTATATAGTACATTTGTTACGACTTATAGTCCTTCTTATCGGTTAGGAAACTTGCAGCAGTGAACCCAGTCACTTCAAGTTCTCTTTCTCCATAGCTTAAGAAAGTATCATTAGTTCCTCTAAGATATTTAATAATGTTCTTAACATCAATCTAGTGACTATCACTTGGATTGGCCTGATTGTGACTCTATATGCTCAAAGCATATGAGACACCAGGTCGCGTACATATATTTCAATGTACGAGTTCTCGGAGAGTGCCAACAACTTTTAGATCTATCCCAGTAGATCCTTATTCCTATAATAAATGTTGTCTCTCCCAAGAATTCTACGGAGAATTTTCATGAAAGCCAAGCTTTCACCGATTGTATTATGGGAATGTCATTTCCAAGAAATGATATGTCATCATTATATAGGATATTTATTGTCAGTGCGCTCCCACTAACCTCCTTATATACACAAGAATCATATTCATTTTGAATTAAATCATATACCATTATGATTACATCAAAACGATAGTTCCAAGAACGCAATGCTTGCTTCAATCAATAAATGGATGGAATTAACTTGCAAACCTAGTTTGCTTGTTTAGGTATGACAAAACCATCAGGATGTTGTAAACATCCTCCAAAAGGTTTCCGTTAAGGAAAGCGATTTTGACGTTCAGCTACCATATTTCATAAATGAAACATGCAGCATTGGCAAGCATTATCCTAATGGATTTAACCATGGCAACGAGTAAAAGGTTTCGTCGTAATCGACACAATGTTGATAACGATAACTTTTCGCTACAAGCCCAGCTTAGTACGTTGGTAAGTTGCCTTCCATGTATGTCTTCCTTGAAGACTTATATAGTACCATTAGGCACAATGCCTTCTGGTACATAAACCAGTGTCCAAACTTAGTTGGTATACATGGAATCCATTTCGGACTTCATGGCACTTTGCCATAATAGGGAGTCGATACCTTGTATCACTTCCTCATACGTAGTCAGTTCGTATTCCTCATTAAGATTGACATCTTTACGAGGTGAGATCAGAAACCAATACCTCCCAGGTTGTTTTCTGACTCTCTCCGACTTGCGTGGTTCTTGTGTATTCGAAGATTATTGGTATAGTTTCATCCTTGATGAACTATTTGTGTTCCATTAAGGAATCGGTGCCTTGAACAGTATTACTATGTTTTTCATCGAGTTTTACTTTCTCCCACTTACCACTGCATATAGGTATTCCTCTTAGGGAAATCGCATGGTGAGCGACAATTAAATTGTTCTCATGTGAGTTGTATAAGTATTATACTTTGGTTACCCTAGGATTGTTGGTTTTATTCTAGGTCCCAAGATCATCAAACAAGCATGATAAAGTGTGAAATACATATCAAAGAAGTTGCGGAATACTTACATTGATCGGTCGAGACGATTTGGTGAAGAAAAAATTGATTTTGCTCCACCAAAAACGCAACTGCAGTGACCAGTCCACTGCCTCACGTTTTTCAGTTTTGAGCTGAGATTTGAGCCTCGAATTTGCGTCGAACGATTCCCGGCTCGTGGGTGAGTTTCCCTAACAGCTTCGCAAGTCTCTCGGAGTGCTAGCTCCGCTTGATTTTGCCACAAAATCAAGGCACATGCTTCCCCAAACTCACGGCATTTCAAGAGAAACCAGTGAGCTTATTTTGCCACTTTTGGGCGTGAATGTGAGAGAGTGTGGAGAGAAGAAGAAATGTGAATTTGTTTGTCAAAACCTTTTCCAAAAATGGTTTATATATTTTACCATAAAATACATAAAATATTCACCAAATAATTATTAAATAAATGGTAAATACTTTCCACCAACTAGTCACTATTCCAACCAAACACATCACTATTCCTTTTCACTTTATTAAAGTGATGGTGTCTTTCAATCAATCAATCACATCAATCAATCACATCACTCAAAGTGACATTTGATTTTACGTTTGATGTGACGAATGATTTGACGCTTGATGTGACTTGCGTTGCCGCACTCGAATTCGAAATACGAATGCGCTCGCAATCACTCTCGGGCTTGGTTTCGCTAATTCCCAATTAGCGAATTTACCGTTGCGTCGTAATTAAATGATTACGCCTAGCGAATTCACTATTCATGTCGCTAACGAATTAATTCTAAATTAATTCGTTCGCCCGAATTAAAATCCAATTTCAATTTCGCGTCAAAATCCAATTATTGATATATCAAATATATCAATTTACCGATTAATTCTAAATCAATCGTTTTCTCTCTTTAGACGATATTTTATCCCAGATAAAATATCTCCGTAATTAATCCCAGATTAATTTTCTCTCTCATCAAATTAATCCCATATTAATAAATGTGCGAGTCATACGTCATCGGTGTATCATTGAGAAGCGACCCATGAGATCCCCGGATATGTTGGCAGTAAATACGGTCGTCGGAGTATCCGAACACGTACGTACCAAGTACCACGTCCTACCGATTTACAAGACAAGGTTAGCTTCTAGCAAAACGCCATGCCTACCCAATTCTCCGGAAATATTCTAACAGGAATATATAAGGATCTATATCAGGCGTAGTATACATCGTATCGTGCATATCGGCCCAGTATCGGATAGTCACGTGCTAGGCCTGGGGCTGGATGAGTGTCTGCCCCGTACGAAGCACATGTCGGATGTCTGGTAACTAGTCTCTATAATCGGATATACATGACCTTGTCATAATATTCCGATGGCTGCAGCACCTCAGAGTACTAATACCGTATCCTGCGTGACATCATCTCCACTATGACTGGAGTGATACTTCCGTCTTGACATCACACCCAATACTCTATGATTCTCAATATACTCAGCTTTGGCGTACACAGAACGGTTAGAGTCCTAGACGACCTCAACTAAAGTATATTGACTGTCGTAAGCATTAGCGGTGCAAGTCTCAGGTTAAGACCAAATACACCTACCCTGATTTCGGATTCCCATAGACACATAGTCATAATACCAATGGGATTCCGAGGGGTCTATCCAGAGCGAAGCTGTTTCCCGTACCATCGGTGAAACACAACCTCCTACCGCACTTGCATAAGTTTCCAATACTTAAGTATATGAGAACTACGCCGTTGTGCCCTCACAACGCGCACAAGTGCAATACTAGCCTATTCCGCATTATCGATGTCCAGTCTCGATAATACTACGACTAGGGATATTTAATGATTAATCCTTCGTGGACTGATACTGTCTCATATCATCTCAATCCAGGAACTAATCATATGGACCTCTCTTCATTTATATATCTAAGGTGATCTAATCACAAATGATGAGAGTGCAATTTCCTTGTCACATAGTTAATTTGTACAACATCACTATGATCTGTACAAATAGTGACGCTATGGGTCATATTATCCAACAATCTCCCACTTGGCACATAGCCAGTCACTCAAGTGTCGTACACCCGAACTATGTACGGTTCGCTCAAATTGCTGAGAAAAGGTTTTCGTCAGTGGATTTGTTTAATTATCGTCTGACGCGATTTACACGATCATCACATCGCCACGATGTATGATCCGAACGAATCAGATGATATAGAAGTATATATCTGGATCGTCGATGAGACCTTTAATTCCTTAGCATTGTGCTGACGCCTAGCTCAGCCGCTAACAGAACTATATCTAATCTAATTAGATTTATTTTCGACCCAATGGCTTCTATTGCTGCCTCAGCTGCAGCAATAATCCGCATTTGTTGTTTATTCGGCAACAGTTATCTTGCTCGGAAGATTTCCAGCTCACTGTCCCGTTATGCAAACTTTATAGTACCGTAGTATTTAATTGTTTGAAAACTGCAGCAGTGATCCCAGTCACTTCAAGTTCTCATTCTCCATAGTTTAAGACAACAACTTTAGTTCTCTAAGATACTAACAGATGTTTTAACTTCAATCCAGTGACTATCACTTGGATTGACCCGATTGTGACTCCATATGCTCGAAGTGTATGAGACACCAATACAAGTACATTTTAAATGTACAATTTCCCAGAGAGTGTTAACAACTCCAAATCTATCCCAGTAGATCTTTATTCCTTGAATAAAAGTTGTTACTCCCCAGAATTCCACGGAGATTTCTATTGTAAGAATATCCATGAAAGCCAAGCTTTCACCAATAGTTTTATGGGAATTTCACTGTCAGTGCGCTCCCACTAACCTCCTTATATACACAAGAATCATTTCGTTTTTGAATTAAATCATAAATCATTATGATTATTTCAAAACGATAGTTCCAAGAACCTTATGCTTGCTACAATCTAAACATGGATTGAATAACCCGCAAACCTTGTTTGTCGGTTATACAAAATCGTCAGGATGTTGTAAACATCCTCCAAAAGGTTTCCTTTTCAGGAAAGCGATTTTAATCTGTAACTGACACATTTCATGAATGAAATATGTAGTTATCAACAAGCATCTTCAAAATGGATTTTCAATGGCAATAGGTAAAAGGTTGAACAGTTATTAACACAATGTTGATAACGATACCTTTCCATCAAAAAGCCCAGCTTTGTACGTTGGTATGTTGCCTTCCATGTATGTCTTCCTTGAAGACGTTAATGTACCAATAGGCACAATGCCTTGTGGTACAACAACTAGTATCCAAAATAGTTGTTATACATGGAATCCATTTCGGACTCATGGCACTTTGCCATAATAGGGAGTCGATATTCGTATCACTTCCTCAAAACGTAGTCGGATAGTACACCTCCATAAGATTGACATCTTTATGGGGTGAGATCAGAAACCCATACCCTAGGTTGTTTTCTGACTCTATCCGATCTACTAGTTTCTTGTGTATTTGAAGGTTAATGGTATAGATTCATCATAGATGAACTATTTGTGTTCCATTAAGGACATCGTGTGCCTTGAACAGTATTACTCCGATTTTCATCGAGTATCACTATCCTCCCACTGACCACTGCATATCGGTATTCCTCTCAGGAAAACCGCATGGTGAGCAACAATCATATTGTTCTCATGTGAGATTTATAAGTACTATACTCAAGGTTTCCCTTAGGATAACCTATATAGGCACTGTTCCAATTTGGGTTTTTCAGTTTGGTATCATCCAAACGTTATGCCTGGCATACCCAAATTATCAGGAATGAGAAACCTGGTTTCTTCCCTGTTCATATCCTTTATGACATCTGTCAAACAGATTTATATGGAACCTTATTCTAAATAAGTTTTGCACTGTTAATACATATCCTATTGAAGGAAACAATAGCTCAGAGCGACTCGTGATAAACTTTATCATGTCCAACAAAAATTCGTTTTAGTTCGGACAACCGTCTAACTGACGTGTCTCGGGAGGAGTCCTCCTTGAATGAATACCGTACTCTTTCATGTACATATGAAACTTACTGCTTAAGTATTTTCCAATACGGTCTTACCGTGGCGGAATAATACTATAGCCGATCTGTTTTTTTTTTTTTTTCGTGTCGAAACTCTAAAGTTTTCGATTTGTGTTCTTCAAAAGAAACACATAACCATAACGTGATGCCACATCCGTTAAGGTCACGAAATATTCATGTTCACATCTAGCTTAGCTAGATATGAGCCCACATACTTTACCATGAATAGGGCTAACAGATCGGTGGCCCTTTCACTATTACCAAGTAAATAGTGTTTTAGGTACTTTACCTAATAAACTAGATTCGTAGACTTTATTTGAATAGCAAATCAGTCCTTGTACCCACTCTTCAAAAGTGTGGATATACGAGTCTTGTTTAATTGTGTCCTAGACAACAATGCCACAAAAAAGTCTCTATTGATCAAATCAATTTGAGCTATTTATTTGTCATTTTATATGTTTGAGATTTTATTATATTCAAAATATAAATTCTGTTATTTACATCTAATGTATTTATCTCAGTATCATCTTTATATAATAAAACACTTTAGTGTTCTAGAATATAAAGGTTTATCCGCAACGGATTAAACACTGATATAGAGACAATGTCTCTAGTCAAACTAGTTACATTATAACAGTTCCTAATTTAAGTACATACCCAAAGGGTAGTTCCTAAACTTAGGTATATACGGTCGAAACAGCGACTTTCGTCCCCTTTTCCGATTCGCAGAGAAATCTCGGCTTGAAGTCAGTATCCAGCTCATAGCGGATTCTGAACATCAATACATATATATTATGTACCACACTAAGTATTTAAAATCCAATTTCAATACTAGTAGTGAACATAACTTTGACAAATATTTTTAAAGTTAGAGCCTCGCCCTTTCTTTAATTCCTTCGTGTCGCCATATCCAAATGGTAGTCATTTTGGGATATGTCAATTATCTTTTCAATATTTCAGGAACCTTAGGCCAAGCCTTGGGTTTTTAGAATATCGAAACAATGTGCACCTCGTGCTACATGCCCAATTGCAAATTTTGACTTTATCTCCTCTAGAATAGTCAATTAATTCTCCAAGAATTATAAATTGCAATTTTAATACTTCTTAAATCTAAAATAGATTTATGACAAGTATATTAAATTAAGCACTAAAGTCATCATCACATAAATCTTCCAAAGATTTTATGCTCTACTTATATTGCTCAATTTTGGGCTTAAGGTATAATAAGTATTTTATCAAATAAAGTAACCTATTATTATTCCCAATTTGAAAATTAAATCATTTAAAATATTTTAATCTCAGATAATATTTTAAATATCCAAATTTTCATTTTATCTTGATTACAATAGTCCAACTATTTAATCAACGATTAGTAGTACTAATATATTATAATGATTATAATAGTCCAACTATATAATCAAATATAATCCAAATTAATTAACCTCAATTACATTGATTACTATAATCCAATTATAAAATCAACTGTAAACTGAAATTAATTAATTCAAATATATTGATTAATATAATCCAATTATATAATCAACTAATACAGTCCAACTGTTTATTAAAACAACAATTTAAATATTAGTCCAACTAACATTTAATTTATATGACGAGTGATATTTGAATGAGCGCGTATGGCGAGTAATTGAACGAATATTGCAAATTCAATTCTTGCCTCCCACTATTTTTCGTCGAGCCTCTAACCCTCTGTCGAGTACTCGGGAAACCGTGTTTCCTAGTGGGCTAGGATCCCGTTAAATATCACACAATCTTGACTTTGGCCAACAAATTGTATGATAATTAATTAGGTAGATCTCTAAGATCAATTGGATCTAATCCAATTCCTAGATCCAGTAGGTGGACATCCAAGTCCTAAACATATATCTTATATATGCCTATATATCCAATATATAGCCTAACCTTTTTCCTCTGAATCAACTAGGCCTTGGCTTTGGCACAACAAACCTGATGATCCCAGTCAAGCGCAGGACCCATTGACCATGGAAGCTTCGTAATCAATGTCGATGGACAAGAAGTGGTCTTGACTTTGGCCAACAAACCACAACTTGGACAAGACACCAATATGGAACAAAGCTTCGTGATTCAAACACATCTTCGACGGACAAGGGCTTGACTTTGGCAACCAACCATGCCAATCTAGGATCTTGAGCAAGAATCACTCAATGGAAGGAAAAGACGCATGATATTTGATGAGGGCTTTTCGCGTGCAAATTGGCTACCAATTCATTATCTTTGTTAAGGTCTCATCATCATACACCCTTAAACATGCATTCTAAATACATAATAAAGCGAGTATGAAATAAAATAATAATGATATGCGGATGGATACTTAACACATTGATCCTAGATCAAATCTCTCCCTTTCTCACTCAAGCTAGCACTTGTATTACTTCTACTCCTTACACTACACTTCTAAAGAAACCTCATTTACATTGAGGGGAATAGGTGAGAAGAGAATACAAAGAGATAGAGGTGATAAGGCTGGACACGCAGCAGGAAAATCCAATTGTAATAAAATCGAATTTATTCAACAATTTCCAAATTGCCCCACCCGACTAATATCCATCCGATATACATTATTCATTCATCACAACCATGTATTCACACATAAGCATGCTATCAATCAATCTAATCAAATTAATTAATCTGATAATTATGTGATCATCCAATGTTCAAACAACGAGATTTGATTTTAGTCGAGTCAAACTCGTTTTTGCGAATAAGTACTCAAAGTACGAATCCTTGAATTAAATTAAACTACATCATTAAATCCAATTTAACATGTATTTAATACTAATTCACTATTCAATTCCAAATTAAATTTACACTTTATTTAATAAACCTTTAACGACTTAAATTCCAAATTTAATCGAGTCGGGTCTCAAAGCCCGATTAACGTCCAACGTCAATTCAATTCAAGTCTAATGGGCTTTAATTAATTTCTTTAAGGCGTGGGCTTCGGCAACCAAAGCCCAATCAAGGAGTAACCCCATAAGCCCAGAAATCAATTTAGGCCCATTAGGCCCAATTAAACTTTAAAGGTTTATAAGTTGTATTTGGGCTTAACGGAAGTGGCTTTGGGCCCAATTGGATCCAATCCAATTGTCCAAATCCAACTTTGTACAACAAAGCCCAATAAGCCCAAATCCAATTTAAGGGCCTAATTAATTAAATTACATTAATCCAATTTCGCAATTTAATTACCTAAAGTGCATTACATGATTAATCATCCAAATTCAATATTTCCAAAACATTAATTAGTCCAATTAATCATGCTAAACATCATCATCACATGTCCACACACTTTGATGAAAAATCAAACCCATTTACATGCTTAAAGTCTCGGCCAAGGGAGATAATTTTGTCCGATTTGAATTCAATCCAATTAATTCCACAATCGACATCGAATTAATATCCCGAATGATTTCCAACACATCCAATGTCCAAAATCAAAAATCCAAGACTAAATTAGGGCATGTTACATTCGGTCACCATAAGCATTTTGGGGAATTTGTTCAATTCAAAATTAAATCCAATTCAATCTTAAATTAACATCATCCAACATCATTACAACTCATCCAATGAATCAAAATGAAAAATTCCAAGAATTCCAAAATACATTACACATTCGGCCAACATGAATTTTTGGGGAAAAATTGATCCAATCACTATTTCATTAAATTGATCCAATCAATCACTAATTAAACATGTTATAAGCATACTCAAACATTCAATTCATTCAAATCATGCTCAAAACAAGTTTACCCAAATTTTAACCCTAAAAGTTTCATGCTTGAACCTAGGCTCTGATACCATTGTTGGTTTTATTCTAGGTCCCAAGATCATCAAACAAGCATGATAAAGTGTGAAATACATATCAAAGAAGTTGCGGAATACTTACATTGATCGGTCGAGACGATTTGGTGAAGAAAAAATTGATTTTACTCCTCCAAAAACGCAACTGCAGTGACCAGTCCACTGCCTCACGTTTTTCAGTTTTGAGCTGAGATTTGAGCCTCGAATTTGCGTCGAACGATTCCCGGCTCGTGGGTGAGTTTCCCTAACACCTTCGCAAGTCTCTCGGAGTGCTAGCTCCGCCTGATTTTGCCACAAAATCAAGGCACATGCTTCCCCAAACTCACGGCATTTCAAGAGAAACCAGTGAGCTTATTTGTTTGTCAAAACCTTTTCCAAAAATGGTTTATATATTTTACCATAAAATACATAAAATATTCACCCAATAATTAATTAAATAAATGGTAAATACTGTCCACCAACTAGTCACTATTCCAACCAAACACATCACTATTCCTTTTCACTTTATTAAAGTGATGTGTGTCTTTCAATCAATCAATCACATCAATCAATCACATCACTCAAAGTGACATTTGATTTGACATTTGATGTGACGAATGATTTGACGCTTGATGTGACTTGCATTGCCGCACTCGAATTCGAAATACGAATGCGCTCGCAATCACTCTCGGGCTTGGTTTCGCTAATTCCCAATTAGCGAATTTACCGTTGCGTCGTAATTAAATGATTACGCCTAGCGAATTCACTATTCACGTCGCTAACGAATTAATTCTAAATTAATTCGTTCGCCCGAATTAAAATCCAATTTCAATTTCGTCGAAATCCAATTACGATTGATATATCAAATATATCAATTTACCCGATTAATCTAAATCAATCGTTTTCTCTCTTTAGACGATATTTTATCCCAGATAAAATATCTCCGTAATTAATCCCAGATTAATTTTCTCTCTCATCAAATTAATCACATATTAATAAATGTGCGAGTCATACGTCATCGTTGTGTATCATTGGGAAGCGACCCATGAGATCCTCGGATATGTTGGCAGTAAATACGGTCGTCGGAGTGTCCGTAGTCCGAACACGTACGTACCAAGTACCACGTCCTACCGATTTACAAGACAAGGTTAGCTTCTAGCAAAACGCCATGCCTACCCAATCTCCAGAAATATTCTTACATGAATATATAAGGATCTATATCAGGCGTAGTATACATCGTATCGTGCATATCGGCCCAGTATCGGATAGTCACGTGCTAGGCCTGGGGCTGGAAGAGTGTCTGCCCCGTACGAAGCACATGTCGGATGTCTGGTAACTAGTCTCTATAATCGGATATACATGACCTTGTCATAATATCTCGATGGCTGCAGCACCTCAGAGTACTAATACCGTATCCTGCGTGACATCATCTCCACTATGACTGGAGTGATACTTCCGTCTTGACATCACACCCAATACTCTACGATTCTCAATATACTCAGCTTTGGCGTACACAGAACCGGTTAGAGTCCTAGACGACCTCAACTAAAGTATATTGATTGTCGTAAGCATTAGCGGTGCAAGTCTCAGGTTAAGACCAAATACACCTACCCTGATTTCGGATTCCATAGACACATAGTCATAATACCAATGGGATTCCGAGGGGTCTATCCAGAGCGAAGCTGTTTCCCGTACCATCGGTGAAACACAACCTCCTACCACACTTGCATAAGTATCCAATACTTAAGTATATGAGAACTACGCCGTTGTGCCCTCACAACGCGCACAAGTGCAATACTAGCCTATTCCGCATTATCGATGTCCAGTCTCGATAATACTACGACTAGGGATATTTAATGATTAATCCTTCGTGGACTGATACTGTCTCATATCATCTCAATCCAGGAACTAATCATATGGACCTCTCTTCATTTATATATCTAAGGTTATCTAATCACAAATGATGAGAGTGCAATTTCCTTGTCACATAGTTAATTTGTACAACATCACTATGATCTGTACAAATAGTGACGCTATGGGTCATATTATCCAACAAGGATAACCCACAACTTAGGCACTTATCCGATTTTAGTTCTAGTTTGGTATCATCCAAACATATGCCTAGCATTCTCAAATCTTCAAGAATGAGAAAACCATGTTTCTTTCCTGTTCATATCTAATATGAAGTCTGTCAAACATATTTTCATGGAACCTTATTCAAAATAAGTTTTGCACTGTTTATGCGTATCCCTTGAAGGAAATGGTAGCTCAGAGCGACTCATGATTAACCTTATCATGTCCAACAAAATTTGGTTTCTCCGTTTGGACACACCGTCAGATTGACGTGTTCCGGGAGGAGTCCTCATTGAAAGAATACTATACTCTTTCAAGTATTTGAGAAACTTATTGCTTAAGTATTTTCCATCATGGTCTAACCGTGACGGTTTTAATACTTTAGCCGATCTGTCTATCTACTTCGTGTCGAAACTCTTTGATCTTATCAAAAGTTTCCGATTCGTGTTTCAAAAGAAACACATAACCATAACGCGATGCCACATCCATAAAGGCTACGAAGTGTTCATATCCACCTCTAGCCTAGCTAGATATGGGCCCACTTACGTCACTTGAACGAGGGCTAACAGATCGGTGGCACTTGCAATTTTACCAAGTAAAAGGTGTTATAGGCACTTTGCCTATTAAACTAGATTCGTAGACTTTATTTGATTAGAATCAAATATGTCCTAGTACCCACTCTTCGAAAGTGTGGATATACGAGTCTTGTTAATTGTGTCCCAGACAACAATGCCACAAATAAGTCTCATCTGATTAAATCAGTTTGAGCTATTTGTTTGTCCTGTTATATGTTTGAGATTTCTTTATATTCAAAATATAAATACTGTTATTCACATCTAATATGTTTATCTCAATATCATCTTTATAAAATGAAACACTTTAGTGTTCTAGAATATAAAGGTATATCTGCAACGGATTATACTCTGATATAGAGATAATGTTTCTAATCAAACTAGTTACATTTTAACAGTTTCCTAATTTAAGTACACACCCTAAGGGCAGTTCCCAAACTTAGGTCTCTACGGTCAAAACAGCGACTCTCGTCCCGTTTTCGATTCGCAGATCAATCTCATCTGAAGTCAGTATCGTGCTTGTCAGCAGATTCTGCACATCAGTACATATTTATGTACCACACTCAGTATCTAAAATCCAATTTTAATACTAGTAGAGAACATGTTTATGACAAACATATTTGAAGTTGGAGCCTTGCCCGTCTTCAATTCCTTCATGTCTGCCTTGTCCATACGGCAGTCACGCTTCCAGTGACCCCGTTTGCCACAGTTTAGGCAGACATTTTGGGATATGTCCTATGTCTTCCCATAAGATTATAATGATTTTGCCTTTGCCCTTTTCCACACTCCAGAAGCCTTTGGCCAAGCTTTGGCCTTCTGGAATGTTGAAGTAAGATGCGCCTTGCGCTTCTTGCCCTATTGCAAACTCTGGCTTTGTCTCCTTGAGTATAGCCATTAACTCTCCAAGAGTTTTCTATTGCAATTTGTACTTCTAAGATCTAAGGATAGATCTATGAAGATCCTTCAATTTCAATATCATACTATAAGGATCTGATCCTTAGTTCTGACTAAGAAATTAAGGAGTCTTTGCGGCAAGCATAACGGATTAAGCACTAAAGTTATCATCACATGAATATTCCAAATATCATGTTCTACTATTTGCTCAACTCCTGGCTTAGGCTCGAGACGTCACTCTATCAAATAAAGTAACTTTTTGGTCCCCATGACTATCCTGAGATTTTATTCCCAATCTAAAAATTAAAGCCGTTTAAAAAACATTTTCTCCCATGACTATGTTTCTAAGCGCTAATCTTTCATTTATCTTGATTCCAATAGTCTAACTATCAAATCAACGATTTTAGGTAATATTTATTATAATGATTACTATAGTCTAACTATATAATCAACTATAATTTAATTGGTTTAAATTCAAATATATTGATTACTATAATCCAATTATATAATCAACTATAATTTGAAGTAGTTTGAATACAGTCCAACTGTTTTAAATTAAAACAACGATTAAATATTAGTCCAACTAATATATTAATTTATATTGACGAAAAATGAAATGAGCGCGTATTGGCAAGTAACTAAACGAATATTGCAAATTTAATACTTGCCTCCCACTATTTTTCGGCGAGCCTCTAACCCTCTGTGGAGTACTCGGGAAACCTTGTTTCCTAGTGATCTAGGATCCCGTTAAATAACACACAATCTTGACTTTGGCCAACAAATTGTATGATAATTAACTAGGTAGATCTCTAAGATCAATTGGATCCCATCCAATTCCTAGATCCAGTAGGTGGACATCCAAGTCCGAAACACATATCTTATATATGCCAATATATCCAATATATTCCCTAACCTTTTTCCTCTGAATCAAATAAGCATTGGCTTTGGCACAACAAACTTAATGATCCCAGTTAAGCGGAACCCATTGACCATGGAAAGCTTCGTAATCGATGTCGATGGACAAGAAGTGATCTTGACTTTGGCCAACAAATCACAACTTGGACAAGACACCGATATGGAACAAAGCCTTCATGATTCAAACACATCCGCGATGGACAAAGGTCTTGACTTTGGCCAATAAACCAGTGCCAATCTTGGATCTTGAGTAAGAATCACTCAATGGAAGGAAAAACGCTTAATATGTGTTGAGGGTTTTTCGCGTAATTGGCAACCAATAAAATATCTTTGTTAGGTCTCATCATCATACACCCTTAAACATGCATTCTAAAAACATAATAAGGCGCGTATAAATAAAATGATAATGATATGCGAATGGATACTCAACACATTTTGTTCCTAGAACAAATCTCTCTCTTTCCTCTCTCCCGCTAGCATAAATATTACTTCTATCCAATTACATAACACTTCTAAAGAACCCTCATTTACATTGAGGGGAATAGGTGAGAAGAGAAATACAAAGAGTCAATAGGTAATAGGCTGGACACGCAGGTCCAATTTAATAAATTCTAAATTTATTACAACAATTTCCAAAATTGCCCTCACCCATCTAATATCCATCTGATATACATTATTCATACATCGCATCCATGTATTCACACAAAGAATGTTATCAATCAATCTAATCCAATTAATTAATCTGAAATTAATGACCATCCAATGTTCAAACAACTATTTGATTTTGCGCGAGTCTGACTCGTTTTACGAATAAGTACTCAAAGTACGAATTCTTGAATTATATTAAACTACAATATAAAATCCAATTTAATTTGTATTTAATACTAATTCTATATTTAATTCTAAATTAAATAATTACACTTTTTAATGTGCCTTTACGACTTAGATTCCAGATCTAATCGTTACGGGTCTCAAAGCCCAATTAACATCCAATGTCGATTTAATTAAAGTCGAATGGGCTTTCAATAAATTTCTTAAGGCATGGACTTTTGGTCAATATGGGTCAAACCCAAATACCAAAGCCCATTAAAGGAATCACCCTTATTTGCCAAGAAACCAATTTAGGCTCATTAGACCCAATTAAAATATTAAAGGTCCATTTAATTATATTTGGACTTTATGGATATGGTTTTGGGCCCAATTGGATCCAACCAATTAGCTTAAACCAAACTTGGCCCAACCAAGCCCATTAAGCCCAAATACAACTTTACAAGCCCAATTTCTAAATTAAGCCCAATTAATTAAATCACATAATTCCAAATTTCACAATTAAATTAATCTAAGTGTATAGCCATAATTAATTACTCAAATTAATATTTCCAAAACACCAATTTACACAATTAATTATGCTAATCATCATCAACACATGTCCAACATTATTGACTCAAAAATCAATTCAGTTTCCATGCTAATTACTCACGGCAATTTGGGATTTAATGTCCGATTCCGAATTCAATCTAATTAAATCCTAAATCAACATTTCCCAAGTCTTTCAAACTCATCCAATGATTCAAAAAACAAAAAATACCATGAGATTAGGGCACCTCCACATTCGGCCAAGCCAATGATTTGGGGAAAAATTGATCCAATCCAATTTTCATCAAATTGATCATGAGTAACACCATGTTATCATCATTCAAGCATACATCAAAAATCAATTTCATCAAAACATGCTCAAATCATTTTTACCCAAATTTTACCCTAATTCCAATTTCATGCTTAAACAAGGCTCTGATACCATTGTTGGGTTTCTACTATAGTCCCAAGATCGATTTAAGCATTTAAACATGTGAATACAACAAAGAAGTATGGCGGAATCATACTTACATTGATCGACTTTTGCGATGCGAGGAATAACAAAAATCTTCAAGCTTTTCCTCCAAGGTTCGGCCATGGCTCCTTTTGTGCTCCAAGTTGAATCTCCAAGATCCAAGCTTTGTTTGTAGATTCCATGCTCATAGATGGGTTTCCCTATCACCTTTGGATGACTACTAATGTGTGCTAACACCTTGGAAAATTTACCACAAATCTTCCATTTGCTTGTTCTTGTTCTCGGCAATTTCAAAAATTGGAGAAAGAGAGAAAATGGCCCTTGGCTGAAAGTTTTAGGAGAAGAGAGAATATTGTTGAGTTGATTTGTATTTCTAAAACAATTACCAATTAATTGATTTCCAAAAATTTGGTATTTGGCTTTCAAAAAGTCAAACAAATTTTGGAGCCAAAATGGCAATTAATGCCTTCAACAACTCACATCACTATTCACATCAATTAATGATGACAAGCATCACTTCACTCAAAGTGATGTGACTTCCATCACTTGATTGACTAGTGATTTGACGCTTGATGTGACTTGAAGGCTGCATTTGAATTCGAAATATGAGTGGGCCCACAAACACTCCTGGGCTCGGGTTCGCTAATTCTGAATTAACGAATTTTCCGTTGCGACTTAATTAAATCAAATTTAATTAAATAATTATGCCTAGCAAAATTACTATTCACGTCGCTAACGAATTAATTCTAAATTAACTCATTCGCCCGAATTAAAATCTAATTTTAATTCCGCGTCGAAATCTAATTTCGTATAATATATCGAATATATTATTTTATCGATTAATTCCAAATTAATCGTTCTCTCTCTTTAAATAATATTTTATCCCAGATACAATATCTCCGCAATTAATCCCATATTAATTTTCTCTCTCCACTAATTAATACCAGATTAATAATGTGAGAGTCATACGTCATCGGTGAATCTTCGGGAAGCGACCCATGAGATCCCCAGATATATTGGCAGTAAATCCGGTCGTCGGACTATCCGAACACCACGTACCTAGTACTACGTTTTTACCGATTTACAAGACATGGTTGGCTTCTAGCAAAGCATCGTGCCTACCCAATTCTCCAGAAATATTCTTAAAAGGAATATGTAATCTTTATCAGGCGTAGTATACGTAGTATTGTGTATTGCGATCCATCATCAGATGTCACATGCTAGGCCTGGGGCTGGAATTGTGTCTACTCCATTCGAAGCACATATCGAATCTCTGGTAACTAGTCTCTATAATCGGATAATCATGACCTAGTCATATTATCTCGATGACTGCAATACATAAGAGCACCATTTCCGTATCCTACGTGATCATCATCTCCACTATGACTGGAGTGATACTTAAGTCTTGACATCACACCCAATACACTATGATTCTCAATATACCCAGAAGAGTCATACAGAGAACCTGTTAAAGCCCTGGACGACCAAAACCAAAGTATATTGATTGTCGCAAGTATTAGCGGTGCAAGTCTCAGGTTTAGACCAAATACATCTACCCTGATTCAGACTTCCATAGACACATAGTCATACTACCAATGGAATTCCGAGGGGTCTATCCAGAGCGAAGCTGATCCGTACCATCGGTAAACACAACCTCATATTACACTTGCATGAGTATCCTATACCCAAATATATGAGAACTATGCCGTTATGCTCCCACAACGCGCACAAGCGTAATACTAGTCTTTTACGCATTATCGATGTCCAATCTCGATAATACTCCGATTAGGGATATTTTAATGATTAAACCTTCGTGGATTGATACTGTCTCATGTCATCTCAATCTGGAACTAATCACATGGACTTTTATCATTTATATATCCCGGTAATCTAATTACAAATGATAAAAAAGAAATTTCCTTTGTCACATAGTTAATTTGTACAACAACATCATGATCTGTACAAATAGTGATGATGTGGGTCATAATTGTCCAATATAATCATCAACTCTTTAATGAAATATTTGATCATGATTCATATGATGTCTGCGAATCCTATTTATTAGGCAAAGTGCCTAAAACGCCTTTTAGCAGTAAAGGTGTACGTGCCACCGAGCTGTTAGCCCTTGTTCATGGTGACATATATGGGCCCATATCTAGCTAGGCTAGAGGTGGATATGAATACTTTGTAACCTTTAAGGATGTTACATCGCATTATGATTTTGTGTAGGCTAGAGGTGGATATGAATACTTCGTAACCTTTAAGGATGTTACATCGTGTTATGGATATGTGTATCTTATGAAACATAAGTCGGAAACTTTTGATAAATTCAAAGAGTTTCGACACGAAGTAGAAAAACAGACTCGCAAAAGTGTTAAAACATTGCGGTTGGACCGTGGTGAAGAATACTTAAGCAATGAGTTTCTTGATTACTTAAAAGAATATGGTATTCTTTCACAGTGGACTCCTCCCGGAACACCTCAATTGAACGGTGTGTCCGAACGGAGAAACCGAACTTTGTTGGACATTGTAAGGTCAATGATGAGTCGTACTGAGCTACCAATTTCCTTCTTGGGATACGCATTGAACATTGCAATACTTATTTTGAATAAGGTTCCGTCAAAGTCTGTTAGACAGACTCCATATGAAATATGGATAGGAAAGAAACTAGGTTTCTCATTCCTGAAGATTTGGGATGTTGGGCATATGCTAAACGTTAGGATGGTACCAAACTAGAACCCAAATCGGATAAGTGCCTATTTGTAATTGGTTATCCTAGGGAAACCAAAGGATATTATTTCCACAGTCCATAAGAGAATAAAATATTTGTTGCTCTCCATGTGATTTTCCTTAGAGGAATTCCTAAATGCAGTGGTAGGTGGGAGGAAAGTAGAACTCGATGAAAATCGGAGTGATACTGTTCCTGGCACCGATCCCCTCATGGAACACGAACAGTTCATCAGGGATGAGACTGTTCCACAATCTTCTAATACACAAGAACCGCGTAGATCGAAGAGAGTCAGAAAACAACCTGAGAGGTATGGGTTTCTGATCTCACCTCATGGAGATATTAATCTCATTGAGGGATATAAACCGGCTACGTATGAGGAAGCGATACAAGGTATCGACTCCGCTTTATGGCAAGATGCCATGATGTCCGAAATAGATTCCATGTATACCAACCAAGTTTGGACACTGGTTGATGTACCAGAAGGCATAGTGCCTATTGGTAGTAAATGGGTCTTCATGGTGAAGATAGACATGGATGGCAACATACAAACGTACAAAGCTAGGCTTGTAGTGAAAGGGTATCATCATCAACATGGTGTCGATTATGACGAAACCTTTTACCCGTTGCCATGATTAAATCCATTCAGATAATGCTTGTTAATGCTGCATATTTCGATGATGAAATATGGCAGATGGACATCAAAACCGTTTTCCTTAACGGAAACCTTTTGGAGGATGTTCATATACAACATCCTGACGGTTTTGTCGTGCCAAAACATGCAAACAAGGTTTGCAAGTTAAATCGATCCATTTATGGATTGAAGCAAGTATTGCGTTCTTGGAACCAATGTTTTGAGGAAATCATAATGGTATATGGTTTCATTAAAAATGATGATGATTCTTGTGTATATAAGAAGGTTAGTGGGAGCGCACTGACAATGATTGTCCTATACGTTGATGATGTATTGCTTCTGAGCAATGACATTCCCATACTAAAATCGGTGAAAGCTTGGCTTTCATTAAAATTCTCCTTGAAATTCTTGGGAGAGGCAACCTTTATTCTAGGAATAAGGATCTACTGGGATAGATCTAAAAGTTGTTGGCACTCTCCGAGAAGTCATACATCGACAGTGTTGAAGAGATTCAATATGGATCAGTCCTAGAAGGGACTGCTTCCAGTATAACATGGCTGTAGGACACAGAAACTGGGCGACGCATGCTGTTCCGGGATCGCGGCCCGGTTGGGAGTACGGAGTAGCTCGCGGGGGACTAAACCGGAGAATAATGGAGTCGCCACCCGCTGTGAACCGGGAAAATGAGATTTAAGGCCGCACTCACCCCTCGCAAGGGAAGACCTCAAACCTTTGGGTTCGGAATGGTCCCTTACTTATGTCACTTGTAATGAAAGGATTTGTGCAATAATTTAATCAAGCCTAAGTAACACCTATTTCCAAGAGTATTATGCTTCTAAGTTCATATGCACGAAAATAAAACTTACACCTAAATTTGCATATATCTTACATCTAAGTCTGCATGCTCGAAAGTGAATCAAAGTAGCGACAAACATACAACTTCATAAGCATATTATATTCATGAAAGTGCAAGCGCACAATAATCACACAAGCGCACATAAAAGCGAATCAAATGATGGTGAACATGTAATTTCATAAACATACCATACTCATACATGCGGAAATATAAACAAATAGCCATTACATATTCATGCGTAAATAAGAGAGTCAACTAGGTACATAATGCAAAAAAGATAATTAAAGAGGCAATTAAGCATTAAAGCAAACATGCTATGATGTGATGCAAAAGAAGATAACTAATATTGACACAAACACACACGTGGGCATTTTTCCAAGTGGTACGTGGAATTGTATCCCGAGTACAGATCATATTACTGTCCATTCGGAATCGGCTATGAAATTTATGTCCGGGTTTCCATCCTATATACCATGAGAAATAATGCCCAAATGCTATCATAACATGGGTACACAATGCTAAAAAGATAATTAAGGAGGCCATTAAGCATTAAAGCAAACATGCTATGATGTGATGCAAAAGAAGATAACTAATATTGACACAAACACACACGTGGGCATTTTTCCAAGTGGTACGTGGAATTGTATCCCGAGTACAGATCATATTACTGTCCATTCGGAATCGGCTATGAAATTTATGTCCGGGTTTCCATCCTATATACCATGAGAAATAATGTCCAAATGCTATCATAACATGGGTACACAAATGATAATAGATCGAGCCAAGACAAAGATAGATGATGCAATCAATAGATGAAAGACGGGGCAAATATCGTGGTAAAGGTAGCCTTTTAGGCTTTTCTTCCCCCAAATGGAGAACCTTTTAGTCCAACATAATAAGCCAATGTACTTTTCATTACAATGTGTACAAAGATAAAGATAACTATATGGAACTTCGTAATGCATGCGTAAATATAGCAATGATGTGCAAAACAATGCATATACAAAGTAAAGACCACGGTATCGGATTTCATGTATCCGATTGAACATATCTCACATCCATTCGAATACACATTATGTTAGACATTATGTCCCATAGTGTCACTGTTTGTAAATGATATTGTATTATTGTACAAAATTAACTATGTGATAATGAAATTGCCTTTTGCCGTTTTGTAATATTATTTACTTTGATATATAATGGCGAAAGTCCATATGATTAGTACCGGATTGAGATGATATGAGACAGTATCAATCCATAAAGGTTTAATCATTAAATATCCCTAGTCGTAGTATTATCGAGATCGGACATCGATAATGCGGAATAGACTAGTATTGCGCTTGTGCACGTTGTGAGGGCACAACGGCATAGTTCTCATATATTTAAGTATTGGATACTTATGCAAGTGCGATAGGAGGTTGTGTTTTACCGATGGTACGGAAAACAGCTTCGCTCTGGATAGACCCCGCGGAATCCCATTGGTAGTATGTCTGCGTGTCTATGGGAGGCCGCATCAGGGTAGGTGTATATGGTCTTAACCTGAGACTTACATCGCTAGTACTTGCGACAATCGGTAAACTTTGGTTTTGGTGGTTGGGGACCTTAACCGGTTCTGTGTACACCTCTTCTGGGTTTATCAAGAATCGTAGTGTACTGGATGTGATGTTGAGATGGAAGTATCGCTTCAGACATATGGAGGTGATGATCACGCAGGGCACAGAACTAGTACTCTATAAAAGGTTGCAACCGTCGGGACAATATGACCAGGTCAGGATTGTCCGATTTAAAGAGACTGGTTGCTTGATGTCCGATATATGTTTCGTATGGGGCAGACACATCTCCAGCCCCAGGCCTAACATGTGATCATCCGATACTGGATCGATGTACGCAATACTACGGTATACTACGCTTGATACAGATCTTATATTCCTATAAGAATATTTCTGGAGAATTGGGTAGGCATGGCGCTTTGCTAGAAACCAACCTTGTCTTGTAAATCGGTAAAGACGTAGTACGAGGTACGTACGTGTTCGGATTATCCGACGACCGTATTTACTGCCAAAATATCCGGAGATCTCTTGGGTCGCTTCCTGAAGATTCACCTATGATATTTGATTCGAACTTAATTAATCTTGGATTAATTACGGAGAAACTTTATCTCGGATAAAGTGCCTAATTTAGAGAGAGAATGATTAATTTGGAATTAATCGATAAAATTATTGTATTCGATATAATAATCGAAATTCGATTTCGACGCGAAATTAAAATTAGATTTTAATTCGGGCATACGAGTTAATTTAGAATTAATTCGTTAGCGACGTAAATAATAATTTCGCCAGGCGCAATTATTTATTTAAATTCAGTTTAATTAACGTCGCGACGTAAGCTCGGTATTTCGGAAATATCGAACCCGAACGCGTGAGTGGACGTGGGCCCACTTTCATTGGGAAACGTGTGGGGCCCACATGACACTTGTCATTATATGCATTATTTAATTGATAAGGCATTGCATGGTGATAGTGTGCATTACACTCAAAGGCATTGCATGGTGATAGTGTGCATTACACTCAAATGTTTTGCATGGAGTTTGAGTGTTTGACACTCTAAGCCATTGCATGGTTTGTGTCATAGATTTATTATTAATTTAATAAAATTATGGCATAAATATAAATTGATTTTTGGTAAAACAAAATCAATTACACAAAACTCTTTCTCTCTCAAATTTCTTACAATTGCCGTGAATCACCATTGACAAGGGCAAGGAAGATTTGATCTTCTATTCTCCATTTTTGCTAGCACAAGCAAGGGATCAAAGGAGGTGATAGGGAAACCATCAAAGCGCTTGGAATACAAAAGCTTGGAGCTTCAAGTCTTCTTCCTCCTCTTGGCCGAATCTTCCAACACTTGGAGCTTCCACCATTTGATCATCTTCTTCATCACATAGCTTTGTAAGTATGATTCCGCCATGCTTCAAGTCTTTTATATATATTCATTATAGTATTTCATATGCTTAATCTTTGTTTGGGACATATTATAGAAACCAACAATGGTATCAGAGCTAGGTTTAAGCATGAAATACTTTAGGTTAAAATTTGGGTAAAATTGATTGAAGCATGTTCTTGTGAAATTTATGAATGAGTATGCTTATATGTATGTTAAATGACATTATATGAAATCAATTTTATGAAAAATGCATTGGATGATTTTTCCCCAAAAATTTGACCTTGGCCGAATGGTATTTTACATTTGATGTATTGGAATTTTTTGTGTTAAGATCATTGGATGACTTAGAACGTATACGGGACGTAGATTAGTAATTCAATCGGATGAAAAAACAAATCGACACAAAAAACTTACCTTGGCCGAATCTACAAGGACATGAAATGGAGTTGATTTTTTGATAAAATTAATGTTGGACATTTATTTTGCAAAATACATGATTAATAAATTAAATGGGTATTTTTGAAATATTTGGTTTAATGTATTAATCTTGGTATTACACTTTAATTAATTGGACTTTAATGTTTGGAATATTAAAATTTAATTAATGGGCTTAATTGGTGAATTGGGCTTTTAATATTGTATTTGGGCATAATGGGCTTGGTTGGACCAAGTAGATTTGGGCCAAAAGGATTGGATCCAATTTGGGCCTAAATCACTCCATTAAGTCCAAATATAATATAATGGGCTTTAATAATTTAATTGGGCCTTATGGGCTTAAAATTGGTTTTATGGCTTTTAAGGGTGATTCCTTATTTGGGCTTGGTAATTGGGTTTGACCCACATTGACCAAAGCCCAAGCCTTAATAAATCAATTGAAAGCCCATTGACTGACTTGAATTAAATTAAACATTGGATGTTAGTTGGGCTTTGAGACCCAATAGAATTAGATTTAGAATCTAAGTCTTTAAAGCACATTAAAAGTGTAAACATTTAATTTGGAATTAAATAATTGAATTAGTATTGAATACGAATTAAATCAGATTTAATTAGTAGTTCGATATAATTCGCGAATTCGTACCTTATGTACTTATTCTCAATCGAGTTGGACTCACGCAAAATCAAACCGTTGTTTGAACATTGGATGATCACTTAACAAAGACTAATTAATTGGATTAGATTGGTTGTAGAAGCATGTCTTGTTTGAATATATATGTATGTGATGAATGAATAGTGTATATCGGATGGATATTAGAAGGGAAAGGGTAATTTTAGAAATTATTGTAAATTTGGAATTTATAAATTGGACCTGCGTGTCCAGCCTTATCTCTTTATCTCTTTGTATTCTCTTCTCACCTAATTCCCCTCAATGTAAATGAGGTTTCTCTTATTGTATTATGTAATTGGGTAGTAGTAGAATAGTGCTAGCGGGGAGAGGAAAGGGAGTGATTTGTTCTAGGAACAAGTTGTTTATATATCCATCCGCATATCACTATTAATTTACTTTACGCGCTTTATGATGTTTTAGAAGCATGCTTAAGGGTGTATGATGATGAGACCTAACAAAGATAAATAAATTGGTTGCCAATTACGCGAAAATCCCTCAATTTATATTAAGCAAATATCCTTCCATTGAATGATTCTTGTTCAAGATCCGAAGTTGGCATTGGTTTGTTTTTGACCAAAGTCAAGACCTTTGTCAATCAAGGATGTACTTGAATCATGAGAGTTTTGTTGCATATCGGTGTCTTGTCCAAATCGTGATTTTTATTGGCCAAAGTCAAGATCACTTTTTGTCCAGTGACATTGATTACGAAACTTTCCTCGTCAATGGGTCCCGCTTAACTGGAATCATTAGGTTTGTTTTTGGCCAAAGCCAAGGCCTAGATGATTCAGAGGATAGGGTTAGGAAAATATTGGATATATTGACATTATACATATGTTTCGGACTTGGATGTCCACCTAACCGGATCTAGGAATTGGATGAGATCCAATTGATCATAGAGATCTACCTAAGTTAAATAGCATGCAATTTTTATTGGCCAAAGTCAAGGTTGTATGTTATTTAACGGGATCCTAGCCCACTAGGAAATTCGATTTCCCGAGTTCTCTACAGAGGGTTAGAGACTTGAAGAAAATAGTGGGAGGCTATTATTGAATTTGCAATTTCGTTCAGATATTTAGCCTTACGCATCTTTCAAAATTATTTCGTCAATATTTTAAAAATTAGTTGGACTAATATATTGTTATTTTACTTGTAACAGTTTGACTGTACCCATAACATCGTTGACTTTATAGTTGGACTATAGTCGTCGAGATGATTGGCAAAGGTAATATCCGACATAATCATGGGCGATAATGTCTTCAAAGGGACAAACTTTGCCGACTGGGAAATGAACCTCAAGATAGTGCTTGGGGCTGAGAGGGTGCTGTATACTATTCAGAGACCTCTCCTGCCTAACCCACTGAGCCACTGGAGCTAGATTTATGGAAAACTCATAGTGATGATTGTGACCAAGCTCAGTCAATTATGCTAGCTGCAATGACCCAGCATTTCAGACGCCAGAATAGGGACTTGGATCCCTATAACATGATGGCAAGATTGCGTGATCTTCACCGCACTAACAAGCGGATGAAGAGGTACGAGCTAGTAAGGAAACTCTTCCGCTCCCGGATGACAGACGGCGCATCAGTTGAGGCCCACGGGACTCAAATGATCGCTGACATATATGAGTTAGCCAATATGGGCATTGTCTTGGAGGCAGAGCTGACGATTGATATGATATACAATCGCTGCCCGATACTTGGAAACAAATCATCATCAACTATAAGTTGATGGATACTAACGACACTCTCGGAGAGTTGTTGTCCGTGCTGAAGGAGTCCGAAAAGGAACTCCTAAAGGGGAGCAAGCGCGAGGCGCATTATGCATCGACCTCTCATGCGCCAAAGGCTGGGCCCATGGCAATTGGAGGTGCGAGGAAGAGGAAGTTCAAGAAGAAGGGCAAAGGCAAGTTGACATTGGCTTCTAGGAAGCCAAAGGACAAATCTCGAGACATCTGCCTCAACTGCGGCAAGAGGGGTCACTGGAAACGTGACTGCCGAATGAGCAATGGGCAGAGGGAGGATATCAAGGCTGGCAAGGCCATCGCCTCTGGTATGTTTGTTATTGAGATAAATATGAATACTTCTAGTTTTAAAAATTGGATTTTTGATTCTGGTTGTGGTGCTCATATTTGTACTGATGTGCAGGATCTGCAGGATAGCAGGGTTTTGGCGTCAGGGGAGATGGATCTACGGGTCGGAAACGGAACACCTGTTGCTGTTTTGGCCGTAGGGACTTTTGTTTTAGAACTGCCCTCAGGGCATGTACTTAAACTTTTGAACTGTTATTTTGTACCTAGTTTAACTAGGAATATTATATCTGTATCCTTGTTAACCCAGCAGGGTTACACTTTTGTATTCAGAAACACGGGTGTTATTTATATAAAAGTGATACAGAAATTTGCACAGCTGTTGCAAATAACGGTCTTTATATTTTGAATATAAATGAATCTCCTAAAATGACAAACAAAAGGCTCAAAAGGAGTAATCTAAAAGATGAAGCTTACATGTGGCATTGTCGTCTAGGACACATCAACAAGACTCGCATATCCACACTTTCAAAGAGTGGGTACTTGGACGAATTTGATCCCAATTCATATGACGTCTGCGAATCTTGTCTTTTAGGCAAAATGCCTAAATCACCTTTTAGCGGTAAAGGTGAACGTGCCACAGAACTGTTGGCTCTCGTTCATACTGACGTATGCGGGCCATGTCTAGCCAGGCTAGAGGTGGATTTCACTACTTCGTAACCTTTACAGATGATGCATCTCGTTACGGTTATGTGTATCTTATGAGACACAAGTCGGAAACTTTTGAGAAATTCAAAGAGTTTCGACACGAAGTGGAGAAACAAACAGGGAAGAGTATTAAGACATTACGGTCAGACCGTGGTGGGGAATACTTAAGTTATGAATTTCAAGATTACTTAAAAGAATATGGTATTCTTTCACAGTGGACTCCTCCTGGAACACCGCAATTAAACGGTGTGTCCGAACGAAGAAACCGCACCTTGTTGGACATGGTAAGGTCAATGATGAGTCGCACTGAGCTACCAATATCCTTCTGGGGATACGCATTAAACAGTGTTATACTTATTTTGAATAAGGTACCGTCGAAGTCTGTTGAACAGACTCCATATGAGATATGGACAGGAAGGAAACCAGGTTTCTCTTTCCTGAAGATTTGGGGATGCTGGGCATATGTTAAACGTTTGGAAGGTACCAAACTTGAACCCAAATCTGATAAATGCCTTTTCGTAGGATATCCTAGGGAAACTAAAGGATATTACTTCTATCACCCGCAAGAGAACAAAGTATTTGTTGCTCTACATGCATTTTTCCTTGAGAAGGATTTTATAAATGCAGTGGTAAGTGGGAGGAAAGTAGAACTCGATGAAGATCGTAGTGATACTGTTCCTGGCAATGAATCAACGACGGAACAAGAACAGACCGTCCGGGATGAGTCTGTACCACAAACTTCACATACACAAGGACGCGCGTAGGTCGGAGAGAGTCAGAACAGTACCTGAGAGGTATGGGTTTCTGATCTCACCTCATGTAGATATTAATCTTATTGAGGATAATGAGCCGGCTACGTATGAGGAAGCGATACAAAATATCGATTCCGCTTTATGGCGAGAAGCCATGAAGTCCGAGATGGATTCCATGTACGCCAACCAAGTTTGGACACTGGTTGATGCACCAGAAGTCGTAAAGCCTATTGGATGCAGATGGATCTTCAAGAAGAAGACCGACATGGATGGCAACGTTCAAACGTACAAAGCTAGGCTTGTAGCTAAGGGGTATCGTCAACAATACGGTATTGATTATGACGAACTGTGCTGAGAGAGAGCTTTATTCTCCTGGGCTGTATTCCCGAACTGTGCTGAGAGAGAGCTTTATTCTCCTGGGCTGTATTCCTGAACTGTGCTGAATGTGGGCTTTATTCCCCTGGGCTTTATTCCCGAACTGTGCTGAGAGAGAGCTTTATTCTCCTGGGCTGTATTCCCGAACTGTGCTGAGAGAGAGCTTTATTCTCCTGGGCTGTATTCCTGATCTGAGCTGACTGTGGGCTTTGTTCCTAAATCGTACTGAATGTGGGCTTTATCCCCGATCTGAGCTGACTGTGGGCTTTGTTCCTGAATTGTACTGAATGTGGGCTTTATCCCCGAACTGAGCTGACTGTGGGCTTTGTTCCTGAATTGTACTGAATGTGGGCTTTATCCCCGAACTGACCTGACTGTGGGTTTTGTTCCTGAATTGTACTGAATGTGGGCTTTATCCCCGATCTGAGCTGACTATGGGCTTTGTTCCTGAATTGCACTGAATGTGGGCTTTATTCCCTGATCTAAGCTGATTGTGGGATTTGTTCCCGAACTGATGTGGGCCTCGACCCAAAACTGATACTGATGTGGGGCCTCGCCCCCCAAACTGGTACTGAGGTGGGGCGTCGCCCCCCAGACTGATACTGATATGGCCTCAACCCTGGGACTCGTCCCCAAGCTACTGATAATGACGTAGGCCTCGCCCCCATATTGCCATACCCGGCAAGACTGATACTGATAATGATGTGGGCCTCGCCCCCAGATTGCCATACCCGGCAAGGCTGCTACTGATAATGACGTGGGTCTTGCCCCCAGATTGCCATACCCGGCAAGACTGATACTGAAACTAATGTGGGCCTCGCCCCCAGAGTGCCATACCCGGCAAGACTGATGTTGATGCTAATGTGGGCCTCGCCCCCAGAGTGCCATACCCAAAACTCAAAATCAAATGGGCCTCAACCCTAGGATTATTACCTGAATCCGATACTGTTCTTTTCAGCGTTTCTGATTAGCTTGTTCTTTGCCGCTTTCTCTTTTCTTTTTCAAAACCTGTGAACACAAAACAAATCAAACACAAAAGTATGCAAAATATGTTACGTGTATGCATGCATGAATGTTTTTATCCCGTCGGGTTAGGTCTTCTGCCAATTCTCTTGGTGACTGCTCAGTCTTCTTTTCCTCAGGCAAGCCACTGGTTCAATCTGTCTACGTTGATCGGCTCGGTGAACTAATTCCCTTCCAAGTCTGATATTTTCACTACCCCCATTTCCCAATTTCTGAATGGCTATCTTATCTTTTCTGCTTGCTTATTCCGAGGATTCCCCGTGTTCTAAACATCACTGAATTTCATAGTACCAAGGTTGAATGCTTTTCTTAAATATACTCATATTGCAGAAGAGATTCAGCGAAATGAACGTCTTTATTATCATTTAAGAAAATGGTTCGAACATGTAGACTAAATCAATATCTATTTTAAAAATGCATGATCAAATAAACTAGGAGGAATAACTTCATCATTCGCAACATTGCCTTCTTCCTTGGCCTATGGTTCTTCACTGTTATCCTTTATCTCAATGCAAGAAGCCTGGGTGGTTGAGTGGCTTTATGGTTGAGGGTTCATGTGTGTGTTGGGTTGTTCTTTTTCTGGATTGGGTATTTTATGGGAGTCAATGAGGTTTTGGACCTCATGCCTAAGGCGGGTGCAGTTGTCGGTGTCATGGCATTTTTCTTGATGGAAGTAACAATACTGGTTTAGGTTGAGGTACGGTGGCCCAGGGTTCGGAAATGGCCTAGGTTCCAAAGGTTTTAGAAATCCTTGCATCTTCAGCTTTTCAAATACATTTGACAAAGGTCTACCAAGATTAGAGAATCGCCTGTTCTTGACGATAGCGACCTCGGCAGTAGCGGGCTTGGTCTCAGAAGGCCCCCCAAAAGTTCTTCTATTCTGGCCATAAAACTTTCTGTTTTCAGCATCCTCTTCTTCAATATCCATAACAGTCTTTCTCAACTGTCGGAAATCAGTAATCATGGAGATCATCCTCCTCAGCTTACCATAAATAGAGGGCTTGGTGCCCTTGATAATCATCTTAATTTGGTCTTTCTCTGAAGGCCGAGTCTGCATTTTCAAAAGCTTCTCCAGCGATCCACATACTCTTTGAAACTTTCCTCCGGTTTCTGCTTGGTATTCTCCAAGTCACGAAGTGATAAATCAATCTCTAAATCTGTGACATACTGTTTTAGAAATGCATCTGCCAATTCCCTCCAATCTTCTCTAACCTTTTTCTCAAGGCTGTGATACCACACTACAGATGCCCCATCGAGTGACATCCCAAACATTTTTTGGACTTGGCGTTGTGACAGGCCCACTGAAATCATCACTGAGACATATTGCCGCAGATGGACCCTCGAATCCCCATTCCCGATGAACTTAGCCATATCAGGCATCTTGAACTGAGCTGGCAACTGTTCATCGAAGGTCATTGCCTTATAATCTAACAACTCTTCATGTTTACCCCTCATTTTGCGGGTAACTGTTTCAACATGATCCCGAAGCTTCTGAAATTCTGCCTGAGACCCAATCACTCTGCCTGTTGCATACTCTGCCATGTCGTCCTCAAAAGCTGGGATATCATCCCCCAACCCATTCGGAGGCTCCTCACGCCTCACATTCTCATAACTTCCCCCAGCACGGGGTACAGCCATACCAGCCACAGCAGTTGTAAAGGCTTTCAACTGTTCAGTAATTTTGGCGAGACCGTTTTCCAACTGATCTATCTGGGATACCTCATTATCGGATGTACTCATAACTGTTACCGGTCTTTTAGTGAGTCTTCCCTCTTCCCTAACCCAACGGGAATCTATGACGGCTTTTAGAACACAAGGGTTAGCATGATGCATGTATGCATGAGGTGCATGAGATGCATGCGATATAAGGAATATATCAACTCATTAAAATTTTCACACAAATCAGCCCATCATCATTTTAGAAGCTTTTGGGCTAACTGTCATAGGAGTGAACTCGTCCCAGTTTAAATGGCCCAACAAGTTCACATCTCATGGCAAGAAGTCCAACCGTATCCAAATGATAATGTTCCTAAACACAAACATATAATGGCCCATTGGCGTTTTAGAAGCTTTTGGCCCATTCATCATAAGATACGTTCTTGTCCCAGTTTAAATGGCCCAACAAGCCCATACCTCATGACAAAAGGTCTGAATGGATCCAAACGAAAATGTTCCCAAACACAAGCATATAATGACCCATTGGCGTTATAGAAGCTTTTGGCCCAATCATCATAAGATATGTTCATGTCCCAGTTTAAATGGCCCAACAAGCCCATACCTCATAACAAAAGGTCCGAATGGATCCAAACGACCATGTTCCCAAACACAAGCACAAGTAAATAATTTTTTTTAGTTCTACGACTAAGGTTCACATGCGGGCTTACGGGGGTGTGGACAAAGGCTCTCGCTGACGAAGGATTACGCACAATAATCACACAAGCGCACATAAAAGCGAATCAAATGATGTGAACATGTAATTTCATAAACATACCATACTCATACATGCGGAAACATAAACAAATAGCCATTACATATTCATCCGTAAATAAGAGAGTCAACTAGGTACATAATGCAAAAAAGACAATTAATGAGGCAATTAAGCATTAAAGCAAACATGCTATGATGTAATGCAAACGAAGATAACTAATATTGACACAAACACACACGTGAGCATTTTTCCAAGTGGTACGTGGAATTGTATCCTGAGTACAGATCATACTACTGTCCATTCGGAATCGGCTATGAAATTTATGTCCGGGTTTCCATCATATATACCATGAGAAATAATGCCCAAATGCTATCATAACATGGGTACACAAATGATAATAGATCGAGCCAAGACAAAGATAGATGATGCAATCAATAGATGAAAGACGCGGCAAATACGTGGTAAAGGCAGCCTTTTAGGCTTTTCTTCCCCCAAATGTAGAACCTTTTAGTCCAATATAATAAGCCCATGCGCTTTTCATTACAATGCGTACAAAGATAAAGATGACTATATGGAACTTCATAATGCATGCGTAAATAAAGCAATGATGTGCAAAAGGATAAATGACATAGTAAGAAGCGCGGCAAAACATCGTGGTAAAGGCTTTTAACCCCTTGACAGAAATGACCTTTAATCCAACTTATCAAGCCTATGCGCAAATAACACAATGCATATACAAAGTTAAGACCATGGTATCGGACTTCATGTATCCGATTGAACATATCTTACATCCAATCGAATACACATTATCTGGCGCGGCAAAGCATCGTGGTAAAGGCTTTTAACCCCTTGACTTAGAGGACCTTTAATCCCACTTACTAAGCCCATTCGCAAACAACACAATACATGTATAAAAAGGTAAAGACAATGATATCGGACTTCGTGTATCTGATTCAACATATCTCACATCCAATCGAATATACATTATCCGGCGCGGCAAAGCATCGTGGTAAAGGCTTTTAACCTCTTAATTTAGAGCACCTTTAATCCTACTTACTAAGCCCATGCGCTTTATCTCATCATTACATAAACAAATAACATGCGGAATTCAAGTAGCGAATAATAAACAAATCAAAACAACATAAAATGGAATATGCGCTGTTTACTCAAGTGGTACGTGAAGTTGTATCCCGAGTACAGATCATACTACCGTCCATTCGGAATCGGCTATGAAATTTATATCCGGGTTTCCATCCTATATACCACAAGAGGCGACACATTTTCATTCATTCAAGGGCCACAACATACATCATTTCACGATACATGTATTTTCTATCTATTCAAGGGCCACAACATGCATCACTCCATAATAATCATGAAAAAGAAACTCAATAAACAATAAAAATATGAATGAAAATGGATGTAAGAAATACCCTCAGGTCTAACCTTTTTATGTCGACTTTTGGAAGCGCGTTACAAGTCTGTTGGAAGGGCTATCACTCCGCAACTCTTCCGGTTCACTGGTTCAATATTTTTACTCGTTGTTTTGCTGTTTAGGCCGCTGTTTTCGCTCTGTTTCACTGCTGTTTTGCTGTTGTTTTTTAGTCAATATTTTTAGTGTTTTTAGGCTACTGTTTTGGATGGTTTTGGGGGTTGTTTTAAGGTGTTAAAGGCTGTATGGGGTTGCTATTTTGGGGTTTCTTTTAGGGGTGAGTGAGGGAGGAGGAGATAATTCTTTATTGCTTTTAGCTTTTGTTATGTGTGAATGCTAGGAGTTTTTGTGTGTGAATGAGCTAGGGTGTTAATGCCTTGCAGAATTTTTGAGGTTTGTATGAATGTGCTAGCCCCTTGGATGTGTGGTGGAGGCTTCTTTTTATAGGCAAAGGCTAGGGTAAATCTTGTTGGAGAAGGAATGAGAGATCATGTAATAAAGGTGATATATTTTTTAGTGTTATACAAGGAAAATAAAAGATTGATTGGAGACATGATTTGGCTAAATTGGGATGTGATTTATTTGATTTGTTTTATTTAGTTAGGGATATATTTGATATTTATTTTAATTTGGTATGTGATTTTTTTAGATTTGTTTTAATTTCACATGTGTTAAATATGTGTTTTATTAATTTGGATGTGTTTTATGGGCTTTGGTGGGCTAATTGGGCTTAGGTGTGAGGCTAGCAGCAAAACCAAAAATACCTACATCGTTCGAACGCCGATTCGAACGCTACACGAACGCCGGTAATCTGCTTGACGTTCGAACGTGGTTGCGAACGCAGAACGAACGAAAACAATGAACTTGTGAAATGAATCTGATGACATACTTATTCTGAATTTCCCCTTCCGACGCCCGTTTCCCGTGACTTCCGTGACTTAAAAGGTAGTGTCTCCAAATGAGACTCATCATAGGGACTTATGTGCAAAAATGCAGTGCCTACAATGGCGTCTCTCTATCTAGAGACATGTGTCCTAAAACTCAAGATGAGAGAGATTCAATGAATCGGATCTCGTTCGCTTAAGCATTCAGATCGATCATGTACGCCATAATATGTATGTGACCTGATGTCTCATACGTTTTGAGCATATATAGTCACAATCAGGCTGATCTAGGTGATGGTCACTAGATTGATGTTAAGAACATCCTTTAGTTTCTTAGAGGAACTAAGGATGCCTTCTTAGTTTATGGGGAAGGAGAACTTGAGGTGACTGGGTTCACTGATGCAATTTTCCAAACCGATAAAGACAATTGTAAATCGCAATAAGGGTACATATTTTGTTTGAACAACGGAACAGTGAGATGGAAATCTTCCAAGCGAGATATTGTTGTCGATTCAACAACAAAAGCGGAATACATTGCTGCGGCTGAGGCAGCAAAAAAAGCATTTTGGATCTATTAAATTCCTAATTAGATTAGGAGTAGTTCTGTTAGCGGCTGAGCTGGGCTACAGCACAAGCTAAGGAATTATGATCTCATCAATGATCCAAGTATGTACTTCGATTATTTCATCTGATTCATGAGATCGTACATCGTGGCGATGTAAAGATCGAAAAGATCGTTTCAGATAATAACTTTGCATATCCACTGATGAAAGTGATATCTCAGCATAAGTATGAGCGACCCATACACAATTCAGGTGTTGGACACTTGAGTGATTGGCTATAGGCCAAGTGGGAGATTGTTAGACAATTATGACCCATAGCATCACTATTTGTAAAGAACATGGTGTTCTTGTATAAATTAACTATGTGACAAAGGAAATTGCTATTTTATCATTTTGTAATTGGATTACTTGGATATATAAATGATAAAAGTCCATATGATTAGTACTGGATTAATAAGATATGAGACAGTATTAATCCATGAAAGGTTAAATCATTAAATATCTCTAGTCGTAGAATTATCGAGACTGGACATCGATAATGCTGAATAGACTAGTATTATACTTGTGCGCGTTATGGAAGCTTAACGGCATACTTCTCATATATTTGAGTATTGGATACTTATGCAAGTGTGATAGGAGGTTCTATTAGCCGTTGGACCGGGAACAGCTTGGCTCTGGATAGACCCCTCGGAATTCCATTGGTAGTATGACTATGTGTCTATGGGAATCCGAATCAGGGTAGGTGTATGTGGTCTTAACCTGAGACTTGCATCGCTAATACTTACGAGAATCAGTATACTTTGGTTTTGGTCGTCCGAAGCTTTAACAGGTTCGTGTATGCCTCTTCTGGGTATACTGAGAATCGTAGTGTATTGGATGTGATGTCAAGATGGAAGTATCACTTCAGTCATATGGAGATGATGATCACGTATGGATACAGAACTAGTACTCTTAAATGCTGCAGCTATCGGGATAGTATGACTAGGTCATGATTATCCGATTACAGAGACTGGTTGCTAGTGATCCGATATATACTTTGTATGGGGCAGACACAATTCCAGCCCTAGGCCTAGTATGTGACATCAGATACTGGATCGTATTACGCAATATATTGTATACTACACCTGATACATATTATATATTCCATGTTGAATATTTCTGGAGAATTGGGTAGGCACGGTGCTTTGCTAGAAGCCAACCATGTCTTGTAAATCGGTGAGAACGTGGTACGAGGTACGCACGTGTCGGATAGTCTGAAAACCGTATTTACTGCCAACATATCCAGGGATCTCTTGGGTCGCTTCCTAAAGATTCACCGATGACATTTGACTCGAACAGAATTAATCTGGGATTAATTATGAAAGAGAAAATTAATCTATGATTAATTATGGTAAGAATTTATCTGGGATTAAATTCGTCTACAATAGAGAACGCGGTTAATTTGGAAGTAATCAGTAAAGTAAATTTATTAGTTAAATTGGATTTTACTATTTAATTTATTTAATTGGGCTAAAATAATATATCGGATGTATTAATTGAAATTGGATTTCAATACGGAATTAAAGTTGGATTTTAATTCAAGCGAACAAATTAATTTGTAAGCGACTTTCGTAATAATTTTACTAGGCATTATTATTTAATTAAATTGGATTTTATTATGTCGCGATGGAAAATTCGTTTAGTCGGATTAAATGAACCTGGGCCCAAAGTATGTTGTGTAAGCCTACTAGAATTTGGAATTCAAAATTGGGTGGGACCCACAACTCACATCACTTGTCAACTTATGATGTAAGTGGTTGGCAATAAAGTAAATTGGATTTATTACACATCACATCTACCAAGTCAACATAACTTTGGTAATTATTTTTGGAAAACACATCACTATTCACTATCTCTCTTAATTTCCCTCTCTTGGCCGAACCTACATCTCCTTGGAGGAAAAAATTTCTTTCAAATTTTGTTCAAGCTAGCACTTAAAGGAGTCAAAGAAATGTGATAGGGAAACTCACCCAAGAGTTTGGAACTCAAAAAGAAAGCTTGGAGCTTCTACAACAAAGAAAAGTTTTTGATTTTTCTCATCCGATCAAAGTGAGTATTTCCGCTACTTTCACTAGTTTAATTCACACTAGAATCATGTTTAGGATCATTGGCAAGTCTTAGAGACACTAACACCACTAACCATGTTTGTTGTTATTTGCAGCTACTTGATTCATAGAATGACCTTGTTGGAGGTAACTTTACTGTGAGAGTTGGGACATGAGATGTTGTTTCAGCTAGAGCAGTGGGAGTTTCCAATTTGAATTTTAATCAAAGTTATTTATGCTTGAATGATGTGCCTTATATTCCTGATTTTCCCAGGAATTTGATTTCTGTAACAAAACTCATGGAAAGTGGTTTCTCTATTTCATTTAGTAATAAATCAGTTATTAGTAGAAATGGATTAACAATATGCACATGAAACTCTGAGAATAATCTATATGTATTAAGGTCATTAATACATGAATCACTACTTAATACCGAAATATTTAAGATTGAAAAATCTAAAACAAAACACCAAAAGATTTCTCTAAATGACACATATCTATGACATCTTAGACTTGGACATATTAAACTTGACCGAATAGATAGACTAATTAAGAACGGAGTTTTAAATCAGTTAAAACTTGGCACTTTACCTATCTGCGAATCATGTTTAGAAGGCAAAATGACTAAGAGACCTTTTTACTGGAAAATGGATAAGAGCCAAAGAAACATTTGAGCTGATACTTTCGGATGTTTGCGGACCGATGAATGTAAAGGCCCGAGGTGGTTATGAATACTTCGTCACTTTTATTGACGATTATTCTAGATATTGGTATGTTTACCTTATGCAGTACAAGTCGGATACTTTTGAAAATTTCAAAGAGTATCGTGCTGAGGTTGAGAACTAATTAGGTAAAAGCATCAAAATTCTACGATCAGATCATGGAGGAGAATACCTTGATAGAGATTTTGAGGAATTCTTGGTTGAGCATGGAATTATTTCACAGCTCACAACACATGGAACACCACAACAAAATGATATTACTGAATGGAGAAATCGGACCTACTAGACATGATAAGATCAATGTTTAGTTATAGCATTCTACCTAGTTCATTCTGGGGGTATGCATTGGAAATATCAATGTATATCCTGAATTTAGTTCCTTCTAAGTCTATTCATAAGACTCTCTTAGAGTTGTGGAATGGTCGTAAAGCTAGTTTACGACATTTCTGCATATGTGGGTGTCCAGTACATGTGCTAAAGAACAAGAATACTAAGTTAGAAACATGTTCAAAGGTGTGTCTATTTGTAGGCTATCCTAAGAAAACTATGGGTGTATTCTTTTATAGTCTAGAAGATAATAAAGTATTTGTGTCGACAAATGCTACTTTGCTTGAGGAGGATTATATGAGATAGTTCAAACCTCGAATAAAGTGTTACTTGAGGAGTTACTTGCTGGTACGACCAATACACCATTGTCAAATGTTGACAAATACATAACACCTTCTACATATGAGAGTCAGATGCAAGTTTATCAGGATACCATACCACCTAGACATAGTGGGAGGGTTATAAGACAACCTGAACGCTATCTAGGAAATTGAGAGGTGCAAGTTGTTACATATTGTGATGGTATAGATGATTTATTAACCTATCATAGTGCAATGGAAGATACTGATAAAGAGGAATGGCTCAAAGCCATAAACCTTAAGATGGAGTCTATGTACTCTAACTTAGTCTGGGAACCTATAGACCAACCTGATCGAGTAAAACCCATAGGTTACAAGTGTACCTAGAAGAGAAAAAGAGGAATATATGGGAAAGTACAGACTTTCAAGGCTAGGCTAGTGGCAAATGGTTATACCCAAAAGGAGGGAGTTGACTATGAAGAGACTTTCTCGCCAGTAGCCATGCTAAAATCCATCAGGATTCTTCTTTCCATTGCCGCATATTATGACTATGAGATTTGGCAGCATTCTTGAATGGCAATCTTGATGAAAGTATCTATATGGTACAACCAGATGGGTCCATAACCCAAGGTCAAGAGTAAAAAGTTTGTAAGTTACAAAGTTCCTTTTATGGGCTTAAGCAAACATCTAGATCTTGGAACATAAGGTTTGATACTATGATCAAATCTTATAACTTTAAGCAGAACATCGATAAGCTTTGTGTCTACAAGCGCATCATTGATGGTAAGGTGGTTTTCCTTGTGTTATACGTTGATGATATTTTACACATTAGGAATGATGTAAAGATATTATCGGACGTGAAAATCTGGCTAGCTAAACAATTCCAAATGAAAGATTTAGGAGAGGCAAGTTATGTACTTGGGATCCAGATCATTCAGGATCGCAAGAAATGACTGTTAGTAATGTCTCAAACATACTCTATCGGCAAGATGCTTGTGCGATTTGGTATGCAGAATTCCAAGAAAGGTAATTTACCTTTTAGGCATGGAATTCATTTGTCTAAGGAACATTCTCCTAAGACACCTCAAGGAGTTGAGGAGATGAGACATATTACATATGCTTCAACAGTTGGAAGTCTTATGTATGCTATGTTATGCACAAGACCAGACATCTGTTTTGCAGTGGGAGTAGTCAGTAGGTTTCAATCTAACCCAGGATTAGATCATTGGGTGGCGGTGAAACATATTCTCAAGTATCTTAAGAGAACGATAAATTATATGCTTGTATATTCTAATCGGGATATGATCTTGAATGGATATACTGACTATGATTTTCAGACGGATGTCAATTCTAAGAAATCAACATGTGAATCAGTATTCACCCCAGGTGGTGAGGCTATAATATGGAGGAGCATAAAGCAATCTTGTATTATTGACTCCACCATGGAGGCTGAATATGTAGCAGCTTGAGAAGCAACTAAGGAAGCAGTCTAGCTCCGTAAGTTCTTGGCAGATCTGGAAGTTGTTCCAGATATGGATAAGCCACTCACACTTTATTGCGATAATAGTGGTACAGTGACAAATTCCAAAGAACCAATAAGCCACAAGATGGGTAAGCATATTGAGAGAAAATATCACCTCATCAGTGAGATAGTGCAGAGAGGAGATGTCACTGTCACGCAGATTCCATCCCCAGACAATCTGACTGATCTGTTTACAAAGACCTTATCGGCTAAAATTTTTGAAGGTCACCTAAAAGGTTTATGATTACATGACATGTCTCATTTGCTCTAGTTCAAGTGGGAGATTGTTGGGATATATGCTATATAGCTTCATGTATTATAAACGGAATTGATTATTATAATAATAATAAATGCATTATTCATTTATCAAATTCGTTTGATTTAAATCGCATATTGTCCAATTGTCTTGTTTACCTTGATTACTCTTGTATTTTCAGACTTAGTGGATGTTTGATGCACAAGAGAATTTAAGTCTGAAGTTAGTAATCTAAATAGTCCATAGAGTACAAACAAATAGGGTACTTTGTTTGTGGTTTATCTACAGTTACGGTCCATTCTATACTTGTATGACGACCGTGATCCGTGATCGTTCATGTAGTGACATGGGAATGAAGGCACCTTGTATGATGAGATCATATACGACTGACTCAGATAAATATGAATTTCATTTAATATTCGTTAACCAAAGAAATTCATTTTATCTACTAGATGGTCATATATAGATTTGATTTTAATCCTTAGTGTACTACGAACTCTTGCATGGCAGACTATGTCCTTTGATTTACTAAGGTGAAGTTGGTGTAGCATTCCCGGCCAATAACTACGTATTTTATGGATATGGTTTGGTATGTAGTTGGGAACGTTTTACATAGATATGGAATTCACTCATTCTTAATAGAAGTAGAAGAATATCTCTTTTAGGAGTTGATTCGGGACTTGAATAATTTGAACGCTTAACTCTTCTATTACAAATAGAAATTTAATATTCATAATTTTTATGAATTAATTGTTCATTATAGAATCAATGGTGCTTAAGAGACAAAATATTTAGAGGGGTTTAACGGACTTATGACCTGGCTCTATTCATAAGAAATTCGTGAAGGGATATATCCATATGTAATGACTATATTGATGGACACGGAAGTTGTTCGACTTATATTTTCCATCTACGGTAACGAGAGTTCAACTTCGAGTTTTTAGTGGAATAATGCAAAGTTAATAATTCATAATATTTGATTAAAGAGATTAATTAATATTTCAGGATTATTCGAGCTCGGAACCGCTGGTCCATTTGTTCCTGTGCTACCTCGATTAACTGTAGCAAACCTAATATAATTAGATTGTCTAATAACATGCTCACATTATATTTATATATTATCAATAAGATTAATAATATATTTTTTGTCACAAATGAAAACTATGTTAAATTAGTTTAACTTAATATTTTCTAGAATTCTTTGATTATGAGATAATCAAGTTTGTAATTATTATGAGATAATTATTACATCATAATAAGGATAATTAAATCACTATTAAGATAATGATTTTTTTTATTAACCTTGGAGACATAGCCAAATGGCTTACCATGTTCTCCAACTTATTATGTTTATTAGGTTGCATGTATACACCGAATGGCTTTGTTTTTTACTTAACATTTCTTATGCTTTGGTATGGCCTTCACATTAATGTGTTTGTCATTGCAAGAAAGCATTAGATGCTTATTGACAAAGGTGGTTGGTTTTTTGGATGGAATATTATCTCTACCATCTCCACTCTTTCATTAGTTGAATCTATTCACACAAATTGAGAGAGAGAATTGAAATAAATTCACAATAGTTGTGAGAGAGTTAAAGAGAAAAATATATTTTCTCAAGTGTTGAGAATTAAAAAAACAAGAGTGAATTAGATACTTGATCTTCTTCTTCATACCTTTCTAAAGCCAAAAATATTTTGTGATAATACAATTTCATTCTCTAAATTGTTTATAGTTTGATTTTATACTTCTCTAAAAATTTTAGAGTTCATCTTTGTGAGTGAAGCCCACACTTCGGTTTGTTGGTTTCGAGACATAGCTCGGAAGATCGGGTGGTTGATTCAAGCATTGGACATCAAAGAAAACTCATCTACATCAAATGAGTAAAATCCATACGCCAAGAGTTGGAGAATTTCATCTACAATAAAAGGAGAAGGCAAAGAAAATTTTAAAGGTCCATACCGGAGCCGGTGCCCACATTAACAACTTTAGTTGTGCTAAGGAAAGTCGTTTCCTACAAATTCTACATTCTAAAATTTGGGTCAAGATTCTCTTACCTCATTTCACTTGATCCTTCATCACTCAAGTATTCTAGGCTTGATATTCTTCCTTCTAGCTTGTTGTGGGTTGGTTTGTGCTTGTTTCTTCCTCAATTTTTGGTAAGGAAAAAGGTTTTCCCTCTCTTTCTTCTTCTTTCTTTCTTTCCACCCTCTCTCACGTTTCTCTCTTTCTCAAAATTATTGGGGGTGCTTGAATAGTGATCATATTTATACTATGGGCTGAATTGACTAATTGGTAATGCTTTAAATTTGAATAAAAATCAGAATTTTGGAGAGAAATGTAGAATTTTCTAGGTAGGTCCACATGTCTTTTCATCCGAATTTTTGAGCTGTATTTTTGACTTGCTTTTGTTTCGAATTTGAAAATATATTCAACATGAAAGTTGTAGATCCCAATCTTATTTTTTTGATGATATAAAATTCATAAAAATTAGAGATCTTATGAAAATGTTATGGCCCAAATACCATGAGCTATTCGGATTTAATCTTAGAATGAATTCCTTATCGGAATTGCGAGAAATTTACCGAATGTCCAAAAAATCATTTCTTGAGTGTATACGTGTTCGAACATAATTTATATCATATATCATATGTCCCATAATATAATATTCGTCAAGATTATCAAGGTGTTACATATCTATAGAGAAATATTATAGATATAGAAAAATTACACAGATCCAGCCATAAATGTTTAGGTGGCTAGATCTATATGGGCATATTTTTATGACCAAATGCAGCACTACCTATATAAATCCAGCCACCAAAATATATGTGGCTGGATCTCTGTAATTTTTTGTGTCTATAATATTTCACATATCTATAACCCCTTATAAAAGAATTTATCTAAAAGAAAATTTGAAAAGTAAATAATTATAATGAGGCAGTTCAAATAAAATTTTTTGGCATTTTATTTGACTTTTAAATAATGGTTATTTCCTATATATACATAAAAAGATGGTAGCAAGATTATTAGGTCTAATTTATTATTAATTAATTTTAACATGTATCATTTAATTAATTTTTCACTAACATACAATCAATAGAACATAAACAATGAGGCCTAGAAAAAACCTGAAAATGGTTGAAGAATATTGAAAAACTAGAACCAAGTCAAGTTGCCTTTGTCATTAAAAATTTATTAGTCTCGTCTCGGTGCTCTACAGATTTCTTGTGGCTAAGATTCTCTCAAGATTACTCGGCTGCTTCTTGTATAAGGGGCACTCCTTTCTTCAAGAACTCGAATAAGGAATAATGGTGGAAACTCTCAAACTCTTAACTTTCTAAGTATGTAAGAATATGATTGAATTTTTGGATATATGAAAAATGAACCCAATACTCAATTTCTATAGGCATATAAGGGTGCCTTTGTGGGCACCCTTTGTTTTAGGGTGTAACCGTCCTAAGGGTTATACCTCTTCTTAATGTCTTTTGAAGCCTAGAGACACCTACTTTTACTTTAGAGGAAATGTCTCGTCATCTTTGTGCCTTTCTCATAAAGTACTTTTAAGGGACATATCACTCATATATTTTTCCTATATATTAGAGAAATTTCCTATAATCCCCCACAATTCTCTAATACTAATGTAGACACTTAAGTGAATTTTCGTGAAATAAAACTGCATCGGAATTGGTGGCTTTCGCCATGAACCTTTCATAGTGAGTGACAATCGGATTTACTTGACAAACCAGTGACCCATAATCTTGAATTGTTACACCGTTAGTGTAAAACCAAGACAATAGCCATCACACTGCTTCACTTCGACCATTTCTCGTTCTACGGTTGTGTTGAATTCGACCATGAACATCAGTCCTGGCTTCATCAAGTACTTCAGGGAATCTAGCCTTCAAAATTCCCATGGAAGCGACTTCACTTCTTACTTGAAATAGGTGATCTACTATGAAAGATAATCTATCTTTACCTTCATTAGGACTCTTCTCATAATATAATGATCATTAAAAGCCTTAGCTTATCCTAACCTTGACAGATAACACTCTGCGTCATTATAGGAATGGGAAAGAGTATACAACTCTACAGTACTTGTTTTAAATTGCACAAAGTTTTAGTTATCCATTTTGAACCTACATCTTGGGATCTCCAGTCAGCTAGGTTGGATTTCCACAGTGTCAATTCTTAATTTATAGGCTTCAAGCTCATTCCCTTCGATAACTTCTCAACTTGCTCTCTAGGTAAACCTTTAGTAAGTGGATCCGCTAGGTTTTCCTTCGACTTGACATAGTATATTGAAATTATGGCGCTTATGGTATTATGTCTTCGACGTATGTGTCGAGACTTACCATTATACATTATATTTTAGGCTCTCCCAATAGCATATTTACTATCACAATGTATGCTTATAGTTGGCACTGGTTTTGGCCAATTTGGAATATCCTTTAGGAAATTTCGAAGACATTCAGCATCTTCTGTTGCTTTGTCTAATGCTATGAACTCGAATTCTATAATAGACCGGGCAATACACGTTTTCCTCAAGGATTTCCATGACACAACTGCACCCCCAAGTGTGAAAATAAATCCACTCATGGATTTGGAATCTATTATATCAGATATCCAAATAGCATCGCTATATATTTCTAGAACTGTAGGATATCTTGTATAATACATAACATATTTTGATGTTTCTCTCGGATACCTCAAAACTCTTACTATGGCTTTCCAGTGGTTATATTCTGGATTACTCGTATATCTACTAAGCCTGTTTACAGCTTAAGCGATATCTGGTCATGTGTAATTTGTGAGATACATCAAACTTCTGATGATTCTCGAATACTCTAATTGCGATATGATTGAGCCAATATTCTTTGATAAATGAAAAAGTTAGGTCCAAATGAGTTCTAGCCACGTTTAGATCTCCTTTATTATATTTCTCAAGTATTTTCTCAACATAATGAACCTGAGATAATATGTAACCCTCTGATGTTCTGGAAATCTTAATTCCTAAGATCACATCAGCTACTCCTAAATCTTTCATATCGAATTTGTTGGTCAATATTTTCTTGGTAAACCGGATCATCTCATGATTACTACCAACTATCAGCTTATTGTCTACGTAAAGACACACAATGACATACCCTTTTTGAGTTGATTTGGTTTATACACACTTATCACACTCATTAATTTTGAACCCACTTGACAACGTTTCTTTATCAAATTTTTCATACCATTGTTTAAGTGCTTGTTTTATTCCCTATAAGGATTTTATAAGTTTGCACACCTTGTGTTTTTATCCAATAACATTAAAACCTTCTGGTTGTTCCATGTAAATCTCTTCATCCAATTCACCATTTACGTCTTCACATCCATTTGATGTATTTCAAGACCAAATATAGTTGTTATGGCTATAATCATTTTTATTGAAGTGATACGGGTAACCGGTGAATATGTATCAAAGTAGTCAAGGTCTTCCTTTTGTCTATAACTTTTTATGACAAGTATTCCCTTGTATTTATCTATTGATCCATCTGGCTTCATCTTCCATTTGAATATCCATTTGTAGCCTAATGGTTTAAAACTTGGAGTAAGATCAACCAACTCCCAAATATGGTTTTGAAGGATAAAATTAATCTCACTATTGATAGTCTCTTTCCACAATGGTGCCTCCGAAAAAGACATCTGTTTTTTTTATAACTTTGAGGCTCTTTTTTCTAACAAGTATGTTAGAAAATCAAGTCTAAATGATTTAGACGTTCTTGCTCTTTAGCTACGTTTAGGTTCATTTTCCTCAATATTTTCATGTTGATCAAATTCTTGGTTAACTTGATCACTGCTTCTAGCAGTATCAATGGTTCTTTTGAGAGAGTCTGTTTTTTATTTTTCTTTATAAGCAAATCTTTCTTCAGAGAATATTGCATTCATAGACTCAATTATCAAATTTGGATTGATGTCAGGAATTTCATACTTATGTACCAAGAATTGATACGCACTACTATTGTGAGCATATCCAATGAAAAAACAATCAATAATTTTTGGTCCTATTCGCACCTTCTTAGGTTTAGGAACCATCACTTTGGCGAGACACCCCTACACTTTCATATGTTTGTAGGAAGGTGCATGACCTTTCCATAATTCATAAGGTGTTTTGTCCAGTATTCTGTGAGGTAACTTGTTCAGAACGCAGTTGGCCGAAAGTAAGGCTTCCCCCACAAGTTCTGGGGTAAACCAGAGCTTGTCAACATGAAATTCATAATTTCCTTCAATGTTCAATTTTTGAGTTCAGCAATCCTATTTTGTTGAGGTGAATAAAGAGCTGTAGTTTCGTGAATAATTCCATGATTGGAATAATATTCACCGAATGGTGACATATATTTACCTCCCCTATCACTCATGATTCTTTTGATTTTCTTACTAAGTTGGTTTTCAACTTCGTTCTTTAAGTGTATAAAGCTCTCAATAGCTTCATATTTGCTCATTAGCAAGTGCACATAATAGAATCTTGTGTTATCATTTATAAAAGTGACAAAATACTTTTTACCGCCTCTTGTTTGCACAATATTCATGCCATACACATCGTTGTGTATAAGTTCCAAGGGTTCAGTAATTCGTTCTATGGAATGAAATGAAGCTCTATTCATTTTTACTTCAACACATGCTTCATATTTATGTTGGTTATCAATTGTAAATTTAGGTATAAGATCCATATTAATTAATTTATGCATTGTATCATAATTAACTTATCTTAACCTACCATGCGATATATTTTTTGACTCAATAATATAAGCAAGAGATGTATCTTTATTATTATTATTAACATTGTGTCGATTGACATTCATTACATTGAACTTGAAAAGACCCACAGTGAGGTATCATTTTCCAACATAGACATCATTTTTAGACAGTGCAAACTTGTCAGAAACAAATACAAGCTTAAAATCATTCTTGCTAAGGAGTGAGCCTGAAACTAAGTTCTTCTGAATATCAGGAACATGCAAAATATTCTTCAATGTAAGCTCCTTCCGGATGTCATCTTTAGAACCACTGTGCCTTGTCCAACCACTCTGGAGGTCGACGAGTTTCCCATAGTCAGATGATCACCACCATCGACCTTCCGATATGCGAAAAACATCTTGCTATTTGGACAAATATGGCGAGTAGCCCCAATGTTTATCCACCATTCTTTCTGGTTTCCAACTCAGTTGGCTTCAGTTACAACTGCTGAGAGGTTCAACTCTGAGATCTTGTCAGATAATTGCTCATCTTCAGTGACATGGGCCTCATTTTCCTTTTTCTTGCTTTTGTCATAAGACTTTTTGTTTCTACAGTCCTTTGCCATATGACAATTTTTTCCACAGATGTAACACTTCCCTTTGAACTTCTTGCTTGCTTGGGAAGAATCAGCTCCACTGTTTTTTCTTATGGTAGGTGAATAAAGGAAAATTCTCAAAGGACGAGGGTGGTCCAGAGTAACCACTTAAATCTCTGCCCACTTAGGCTCTTATCGCCTTATTGGCATAATTTCCTTAATCACTTTCTCAATAGAATATCTTAGACATTCAATCTTAGTGTTACAATTCAATTCACAAGTAAAATAATATTCAAATATATGTGTATATACGTGTATGGGTGTGTGTGTGTGTATATATATATATTAGGGATGGAAAAATCCGGATCCGGACTCGGTTCCGAATCCGCATACGTTCTGGTGTCCCGGGTCCAGACCCAAATCGGGAAAAACTTATCCGAGTCCAGACCTGGGATCCGCATCTTCCTCCACTTAGTTAATATCAGTGACTGTGTAAAAAGATGTAACATATTACAGATTCAACTTTCATAAACACATAAGTACATAACATTCTCCAGTTTGAACATTTCCTCCACAACAACAATGTTTGAGTTTATAAACAAGCAGTAGCCAACTTTCATTCTCCAATACAAAACACATATTAGAAATTACAAAACACATAATATTACTTAAGTTTGAACATTCTCCAATATTTTAACATGAAACATGACATGAAATAAAAAAAACTACAAATTCAACATAAGTACATAACATAATTATAAGGAAAAAAACACAGAAGCATGATAAATTTAGAAACTTTCTTGATCAATCGTCATTCTTCAAGTCATCAGGATCAATCACTTGTGACGCATTAATTATCTATTCGTCAACATCAAGATCTTCAAACATTTCATGACCTAACAATAGTATAATAAATATAATAATTAATCGAGATTACAATCATGTTAGTGTTAAAATAAAATATTAATACATAAGAATTTTACAATAAATAAGCGGTTTATTACCTCTGTTGGAATTCTCTAAGCATCCCAAGATCATTTCAAGCAATGAAAATAACATGCGAATACATCACAGAGTTGCGGAATACTCACAATGATCGGTTGAGTCGATGCGGTGATGAACAAAACTCATTCTCCCTTCCATGGTGCTCCAAGGCTCACGGCAGTGAGGTGAAAATAGCCCACTGTTTTGGCTCTCCAAAATCGGCAATGGTGATCCATGAAGCTCCAAGCTTCTCGAATGGTATTCCAAGCCCACGGGTGGGTTTCCCTATCACCTACGGACGACTCCGATGTGTGCTAGCACTTGTGATTTTGCAACAAAATCACCACATTTCTTCCTCCTAGCTCACGACAGTGAGCAAACCAGTGAAGAACAAGAACAGCCCAAAGGGCGTGAGAGAGAGAGATGAGAGGAGAAAGAGTGTTGTGTTGGTTGGTGAGAAAAGTGTATCAAATACACTTAATTGAATTTCCAAATTCATTTCCTTATTTTTGCTTTCAAAAAGTCAATCAATAAATGTTATGCCAACCACCAACATCAACTCCCATCAATCAATCAATCAATCAAATTGTCACATCACTCAAAGTGACATGTGATTTGACGCTTGATATGACTAATGATTTGACGCTTGATGTGACTTACGTGCCGCACTCGAATTCGAAATGTGAATGTGCTCGCAAATACTCCCGGGCTCGGGTTCGCTAATTCCAAATTAACGAATTTTCCGTTGCGACGTAATTAAATGATTATGTCTAACGAAATCACTATTTACGTCGCAAACGAATTAATTCTAAATTAACTCGTTCGCCCGAATTAAAATCTAATTTTAATTCCGCGTCGAAATCCAATTTCGATTAATATATCGAATATATAATTTATCGATTAATTCCAAATTAATCGTTCTCTCTTTTAATTGATATTTTATCCCAGATAAAATATCTCCGTAATTAATCCAAGATTAATTTTCTCTCTCGTATAATTAATCTCAGAATAATAAAGTGCGAGTCATACGTCATCGGTAAATCTTCGGGAAGCGACCCATGAGATCCCCGGATATGTTGGCAGTAAATTCGGTCGTCGGACTATCCGAACACGTAAGTACCAAGTACTACGTTTTACCGATTTACAAGACAAGGTTGGCTTCTAGCAAAGCGCCATGCCTACCCAATTCTCCAGAAATATCCTTACAGGAATATAGTGATCTATATCAGGCGTAGTATACGTAGTATTGCGTATCTCGATCCAGTATCGGATGTCACGTGCTAGGCCTGGGGCTGGAATTGTGTCTGCCCCGTACGAAGCACATGTCGGATGTCTAGTAACTAGTCTCTATAATTGGATATATATGACCTAGTCATAATATCCAGATGACTGCAGTACTTAAGAGTACTAGTACCGTATCCTACGTGATATCATCTCCACTATGACTGGAGTGATACTTCCATCTTGACATCACACCCAATACACTACGATTCTCAATATACCCAGAAGGGGCGTACACAGAACCGGTTAAAGCCCTGGACAACCAAAACCAAAGTATATTGATTGTCGCCAAGTATTAGCGGTGCAAGTCTTAGGTTAAGACCAAATACACATACCCTAATTTCGGACTTTTATAGACACATAGTCATACTACCAATGGAATTCTGAGGGGGTCTATCCAGAGCGAAGCTGTTTCCCGTACCATCGGTAAAACACAACCTCCTATTACACTTGCATGAGTATCCTATACCAAAATATATGAGAACTATGTCGTTTTGCCCTCACAAACACGCACAAGTGTAATACTAGTCTTTTACGCATTATCGATGTCCAATCTCGATAATACTCTGACTAGGGATATTTAATGATTTATCCTTCGTGGATTGATACTGTCTCATATCATTCTCAATCCAGGAACAAATCATAAGGACCTCTTATCATTTATACATCTTGGTGATCTAATCACAAATGATAAGAAATCTCCTTTGTCACATAGTTAATTTGTACAACAACACCATGATCTGTACAAATAGTGACGCTATGGGTCATAATTGTCCAACAATCTCCCACTTGGCCTATAGCCAGTCACTCGAGTGTCGGACACCCGAACTATGTACGGTTGGCTCAAACTGCTGAGAGGGTTTTCGTCAGCGGATTTGCATGATTATCATCTGATGTGATTTATACGATCATCACATCGCCACGATGTATGATTCGAACGAATTAGATGAATAATTGAAGTATGTATCTGAATCGTTGATGAGACCATTTATTCTTTAGCTTGTGCTGAAGCCTAGCTCATCGGCTAATAGAACTATATCTAATCTAATTAGATTTATTATCGACCCAGAAGGCTTCTATTGCTGCCTCAGCTGCAGCAATAACCCGCATTTGTTGTTTATTCGGTAACAGTATCTTGCTCGGAATATTTCCAGCTCACTGTTCCGTTATTCAAACTTTATAGTTCCGTTGTTACGACTTATAGTCATTTTTATCGGTTTGGAAACTTAAAGCAGTGAACCCAGTCACTTCAAGTTCTCCATCTCCATAGTATAAGATAGCATCCTTAGATCCTCTAAGATACTGAAGGATGTTCTTCACATCAATCCAATGACTATCACTTGGCCTGATTGTGACTCCATATGCTCAAAGCGTATGAGACACCAGGTCGCGTACATTTATATCAATGTATGAGTTCTCGGAGAGTATCAACAACTTTTAGATCTATCCCAGTAGATCTTTATTCCTAGAATAAAGGTTGTTTCTCCCAATAATTCTACGGAGAATATTCATGAAAGCCATGCTTTCACCGATAGTTTTATGGGAATATCATTTCCAAGAAATGATATGTCATTATTTATTTAGGACATTCACTGTCAGTGCATTCCCATTAACCCTCTTATATACACAAGAATCATTTTCGTTTTGAATTAAATCATATTCCATTATGATTACATCAAAACGATATCGTTCCAAGAACGCAATGCTTGCTCCAATCCATCCATGGATCGAATTAACCTGCAAACCTTGTTTGCTAGTTTTGGTATGACAAAACCGTCAGGATGTTGTAAACATCCTCCAACAGGTTTCCGTTAAGGAAAGCGGTTTTGGCATTCAGCTGCCATATTTCATAAATGAAACATGTAGCATCAACAACCATTATCCAAATGGATTTAACAATGGCAACGAGTAAAAGGTTTTGTCGTAATCGACACAATGTTGATAACGATACCTTTTCGCTACAAGCCTAGCTTAGTACGTTGGTTTGTTGCCTTCCATGTATGTCTTCCTTAAAGACTTAAATAGTACCAATAGGCACAATGCCTTGTGGTACATCAACTAGTATCCAAACTTAGTTGATTTACATGGTATCCATTTCGGACATCATGGCACTTTGCCATGATATGGAGTCGATACCTTGTATCACTTCCTCATACGTAGTCAGTTCGTATTCCTCAATAAGATTGACATCTTTATGAGGTGAGATCAAAAACCCATACCCCAGGTTATTTTCTGACTCTCTCCGACCTACGCGGTTCTTGTGTATTCGAAGATTATTGGTATACTTACATCCTTGATGAACTATTTGTGTTCCATTAAGGACTCGGTGCCTGGAATAGTATTACTCCGATTTTCATCGAGTTTTACTATCCTCCCACTTACCACTGCATATAGGTATTCCTCTTAGTAAAACCGCATGGTGAGCAGCAATTAAATTGTTCTCTTGTGAGTTGTATAAGTACTATACTTTGGTATCCCTAGGATAACCTACAATTGGCACTTATCCAATTTGGGTTTTAGTTTGGTATCATCCAAACATATGCCTAGCATTCCCAAATCTTCAGGAATGAGAAAACCCAGTTTCTTTCCTGTTCATATCTAATATGAAATCTGTCAAACAGATTTTTATGGAACCTTATTCAAAATAAGTTATACATTGTTAATGTGTATCCGTTGAAGGAAATGGTAGCTCAGAGCGACTCATGATTAACCTTATCATGTCCAACAAAATTCAGTCTCTCAATTCGGACATACCGTCAAATCGACGTGTTCCGGGAGGAGTCCTCATTGAAAGAATACTATACTCTCTCATGTATTCGAGAAACTTATTGCTTAAGTATTTTCATCATGGTCTAACCGTGACGGTATAATACTTTAGCCGATCTGTTTGTCTATTTCGTGTCGAAACTTTAAAAGTTTCCGATTTGTGTTTCAAAAGAAAAACATAACCATAACCCGATGCCACATCCGTAAAGGTCACGAAATATTCATATCCACCTCTAGCCTAGCTAGACATGGGCCCACTTGCTTCACTATGAATTAGGGCTAACAGATCGATGGCATTTACACTTTTACCAAGTAAATAGTGTTTTAGGCACTTTGCCCAATAAACTAGATTCATAGACTTTATTTGATTAGAATCAAATTAGTCCTAGTACCCACTCTTCGAAAGTGTGGATATACGAGTCTTTGTTTAATTGTGTCCCAGACAACAATGCCACAAATTAGTTTCATCTGATCAAATCATTTTGAGCTATTTGTTTGTCATGTTGTACGTTTGAGATTTATTTATATTCAAAATATAAATACTGTTGTTCACATCTAATGTGTTTATCTCAATATCATCTTTATATAATAAAACACATTAGTGTTCTAGGATATAAAGGTAAATCCGCAACAGATTAAACACTAATATGGAGATAATGTTTCTAGTCAAACTAGTTACATTATAACAGTTTCCAAATTTAGGTACAAACCCGAGGGTAGTTCCTAAAATAGGTATCTACGGTTGAAACATCGATTTTTGTCCCGTTTCCAATTCGCAGATTAATCTCTATGGAAGTTAGTATCCTGCTCAAAGCAGATTCTGAACACCAGTATATATTTATGTACCACACTAAGTATTTAAAATCCAATTTTAATACCAGTAATGAACATATTTATGACAAACATATTTGAAGTCAGAGCCTTGCCTGTTCCTCAATTCCTTCATGTCTGCTTTGTCCAAATGGCAGTCACTTCCGCGATCCCGTTTGCCACAATTTAGGCAGATATTTTGGGATATGTCATTTATCTGAACCAGAAGATTATAATGATTTTGCCTTTGCCCTTTTCCACACTCAGAAGTGTTCGGCCTAGCCTTGGTCTTCTGGAATGTCGAAATAAGATGCGTCTTGCGCTTCTTGCCATATTGCAAATTTTGACTTTGTCTCATTGAGAATAGTCATTAACTCTCCAAGAGTTTATTATTGCAATATTTAGTACTTCTAAAATCTAAGTATAGATTTATGAAGATCCTTCAATTTCAAATTTCATACTTTAAGGATCTAACCCTTAGTTCTAATAAAGAAATTAAGGAGTCTATTGCGACAAGCTTAATGATTAAGCACTAAAGTTATCATCAAATAAGTCTTCCAAAGATTATGCTCTACTATTTGCTTAACTCCGGGCTTAGGCCTAATATGTTATTTTATCAAATAAAGTAACTTATTAGTTTCCAGGACCATCCTGAAATTTTATTCCCAATTTGAAAAATTAAAGTCATTTAAATACATTTTCCCTAGGATTATGTTTTAAATGTCAATCTTTCAATTATATCTTGATTTTAATAGTCCAACTATTTAATCAACGATTTAGGTACTATTTATTATAATGATTACTATAGTCCAACTATTTAATCAATTATAATTTAATTGTTTGAATACAGTCCAACTGTTTTATTTAAAACAACAATTTAAATATTAGTCCAACTAACATTTAATTTATTTGACGAATGTTATTTGATTTGAGCGCGTATGGCAAGTAATTAAACGAATATTGCAAATTTAATTCTTGCCTCCCACTATTTTTCGGCGAGCCTCTAACCCTCTGTCGAGTACTCGGGAAACCGTGTTTCCTAGTGGGCTAGGATCCCGTTAATATCACACAATCTTGACTTTTGCCAACAAATTGTATGATAATTAACTAGGTAGATCTCTAAGATCAATTGGATCCAATCCAATTCCTAGATCCAGTAGGGGGACATCCAAGTCCGAAACATATATCTTATATATGCCAATATATCTAATATATTACCTAACCTTTTTCCAACAAATTGTATGATAATTAACTAGGTAGATCTCTAAGATCAATTGGATCCAATCCAATTCCTAGATCCAGTAGGGGTACATCTAAGTCCGAAACATATATCTTATATATGCCAATAAATCCAATATATTACCTAACCTTTTTCCTCTGAATCAACTAAGCCTTGGCTTTGGCACAATAAACTTAGTGATCCCAGTTAAGCAGAATCCATTGACCATGGAAAGCTTCGTAATCAATGTCGATGTACAAGAAGTGGTCTTGACTTTGGCCAACAAACCACAACTTGGACAAGACACCAATATGGAACAAAGCTCTCGTGATTCAAACACATCCTCGACAGACAAAGGCCTTGACTTTGGCCAACAAGCCATTGCCAGTCTTGGATCTTGAGTAAGAATCACTCAATGGAAGGAAAAATGTTTAATATTTGTGAGGGTTTTTCGCGTGCAAATTGGCAACCAATTTATTATCTTTGTTAAGGTCTCATCATCATACACCCTTAAACATGCATTCTAAACACATAATAAAGCGCGTATAAATAAATAATAATGATATGCAGATGGATACTTAACACATTGATCCTAGATCAAATCTCTCCCTTTCCTCTCTCCCGCTAGCACAAGTATTGCTTCTACCCGTTACACTACACTTCTAAAGAAACCTCATTTACATTGAGGGGAATAGGTGAGAAGAGAATACAAAGAGTAAGGAGGTAATAAGGCTGGACACGCAGGTCCAATTAATAAATTCTAAATTTATTACAACAATTTCTAAAATTGCCCCACCCATCTAATATCCATCCGATATACATTATTCATGCATCGCAACCATGTATTCACACAAGTATGTTATCAATCAATCTAATCAAATTAATTAATCTGATAATTAATGACCATCCAATGTTCAAACAACGATTTGATTTTGTGCGAGTCAAACTCGTTTAGCGAATAAGTACTCAAAGTACGAATTCTTGAATTATATTTAACTAGAAAATTAAATCCAATTCAACTTGTATTTAATACTAATTCACTATTTAATTCCAAATTAAATATTACACTTTATTAATAAACCTTTACGACTTAAATTCCAAATTTAATCGTTATGGGTCTCAAAGCCCGATTAATATCAAATATTAATTTAATTAAAGTCCAATGGGCTTTTAATTAATTTCTTAAGGCGTGGACTTTTGGTCAACTCGGATCAAACCCAATAACCAAAGCCCAATCAAGGAATAACCCCATAAGCCTAGAAATCAATTTAGGCCCATTAGGCCCAATTAAATAATTAAAGGTCCATTAGTCGCATTTGGGCTTTATGGAAGTGGTTTTGGGCCCAATTGGATCCAACCAATTTAGCCTAAACCCAACTTGGTACAACCAAGCCCAATTAGCCCATTTACAACATTTCAAGCCCAAATCCAATTTAAGCCCATTTAATTTAATTCCAAAAATTCCAAATTTCTCAATTAAATTACCTAAAGTGTATTACACAATTAATTATCCAAATCAATATTTCCAAAACAAAATTTTTTACAATTAATCATGCTTATTAACAACAACACATGTCCAACACATTTTATCAAAAAATCAAACCCAAACATGCTCTTATAGTCTCGGCAAAAGGGGATTTTTCAAAATCGATTCGGTTTCAATCAAATTAAATCCACAATCAACATTTCCTGAATGATTCCAACTCATCCAATGAATCAAAAATCAAAAATACAAGACATTAGGGCTAGTGAAGGATTCGGCCAAGCCATCCATTTTGGGGAAAAATGTTCCAAACACAATTTCTTGAAATTGATCCAATCAATCTTTAATTCAACATGATTTAAGCATACTCAATCATCCAAATTAATTAAATCATGCTCAAAATCAATTTACCCAATTTTAAGCCCTAAATTATTTTCATGCTCAACCTTGCTCATAGATACCATTGTTGGAATTCTCTAAGCATCCCAAGATCATTTCAAGCAATGAAAATAACATGCGAATACATCACAGAGTTGCGGAATACTCACAATGATCGGTTGAGTCGATGCGGTGATGAACAAAACTCATTCTCCCTTCCATGGTGCTCCAAGGGTCACGGCAGTGAGGTGAAAACAGCCCACTGTTTTGGCTCTCCAAAATCGGCAATGGTGATCCATAAAGCTCCAAGCTTCTCGAATGGTATTCAAAGCCCACGGGTGGGTTTCCCTTTCACCTACGGACGACTCCGATGTGTGCTAGCACTTGTGATTTTGCAACAAAATCACCACATTTCTTCCTCCTAGCTCACGACAGTGAGCAAACCAGTGAAGAACAAGAACAGCCCAAAGGGCGTGAGAGAGAGAGATGAGAGGAGAAAGAGTGTTGTGTTGGTTGGTGAGAAAAGTGTATCAAATACACTTAATTGAATTTCCAAATTCATTTCCTTATTTTTGCTTTCAAAAAGTCAATCAATAAATGTTATGCCAACCACCAACATCAACTCCCATCAATCAATCAATCAATCAAATTGTCACATCACTCAAAGTGACATGTGATTTGACGCTTGATATGACTAATTATTTGACGCTTGATGTGACTTACGTGCCGTACTCGAATTCGAAATGTGAATGTGCTCGCAAACACTCCCGGGCTCGGGTTTGCTAATTCCAAATTAACGAATTTTCCGTTGCGACGTAATTAAATGATTATGCCTAGCGAAATCACTATTCACGTCGCAAACGAATTAATTCTAAATTAACTCGTTCGCCCGAATTAAAATCTAATTTTAATTCCGCGTGGAAATCCAATTTCGATTAATATATCGAATATATTAATTTATCGATTAATTCCAAATTAATCGTTCTCTCTCTTTAATTGATATTTTATCCCAGATAAAATATCTCCGCAATTAATCCCAGATTAATTTTCTCTCTCGTATAATTAATCCCAGATTAATAAAGTGTGAGTCATACGTCATCGGTGAATCTTCGGGAAGTGACCCATGAGATCCTCGGATATGTTGGCAGTAAATTCGGTCGTCGGACTATCCAAACACGTAAGTACCAAGTACTACGTTTTACCGATTTACGAGACAAGGTTGGCTTCTAGCAAAACGACTTGCCTACCCAATTCTCCAGAAATATCCTTACAGGAATATAGTGATCTATATCATGCGTAATATACGTACTATTGCGTATCTCGATCCAGTATCGGATGTCACGTGCTAGGCCTGGGGCTGGAATTGTGTCTGCCCCGTACGAAGCACATGTCGGATGTCTGGTAACTAGTCTCTATAATCAGATATACATGACCTAGTCATAATATCCCGATGACTGCAGTACTTAAGAGTACTAGTACCGTATCCTACGTGACATCATCTCCACTATGACTGGAGTGATATTTCCATCTTGACATCACACCCAATACACTACGATTCTCAATATACCCAGAAGAGGCGTACACAGAACCGATTAAAGCCCTGGACGACCAAACCAAAGTATATTGATTGTCGCAAGTATTAGCGGTGCAAGTCTCAGATTAAGACCAAATACACCTACCCTGATTTCGGACTTCCATAGACACATAGTCATACTACCAATGGAATTCTGAGGGGGTCTATCCTGAGCGAAGCTGTTTCCCGTACCATCGGTAAAACAAAACCTCCTATTACACTTGCATGAGTATCTTATACCCAAATATATGAGAACTATGTCGTTGTGCCCTCACAAACGCGCACAAGTGTAATACTAGTCTTTTACGCATTATCGATGTCCAATCTCGATAATACTCTGACTAGGGATATTTAATGATTTATCCTTCGTGGATTGATACTGTATCATATCATTCTCAATCCAGGAACAAATCATAAGGACCTCCTATCATTTATACATCTTGGTGATCTAATCACAAATGATAAGACATCAATCTCCTTTGTCACATAGTTAATTTGTACAACAACACCATGATCTGTACAAATAGTGACGCTATAGGTCATAATTGTCCAACAACCTCGTATCTCACTTTACAACGAATTTTGAGTACACATCAACGCCTCCAAAGTATCTGGATGAAGTCTACTACGATGAGGACTCAAATGCCTACCTTGGTGCTAAAAGCAGACTCAAAAGCAACAATAGAAACATGAATAGCCAAAAAATCTCTTGCAATCTCAGCAAGTACAAGATATTTTCCTTTGTTATTACTCTATCGTGACAAAATATCAAAATTGATAGTCGGAGGTAAAAACACCCCCATCTAAGTAAATCTTTAACTCAGACTTAGATTGCTTATAGTTAATTTCTTGGGAGATAAATGAGTCCCACTCCCAAGCTATACTCTCATCCATCAAAACAATAGATTATGTTGTTGAACCAGATCGAGAACTACCAATTCCTAAGGCACCTCCTCCAACTTGACCCACAGCCACCGCATGTTTTGCCTCATATTCATGCACTAAATCAGAGAAAATCTTAAATACTCTATCAATATGATATCAAGTGTTGTCTGAAGCAACTTTAACAATCCATGAAACCAATGATATTCAACAAGTGGAAGGTCGTGCAAGATAATCATTCTTCCAATCGCAATCCTCGCCACAATCATATCATATTTTGGGTGGGCAATATTTTCCAGTGAAGTAGTTCCATCCCGTTTAGTGGTATATTGTAAATGCATTTGGTTCACATCCCTGAAAGTTTTTCTTAAACAACACTCGTAATGTTTCTTCAAGTGTCAAGTCACACTAGAATATTTTCATGTCAACGCTTTTCCATAATAGTTGCATATAGCATCAATATCTCCACCATCATTTTTTCCTTTTAAAATGGTTCCATACATTTGAGGTTAGCCTTCTACTGCCAGACTGTTTGGATGAACCCTCTACCACCTAACTCTCCTCGATATCTTCACTGTCTATCTTTCGTCAATTGCCAATTAAATTAGCACCAGGGCCATGACCACGCCCTCGGCCACATCCACAACTACTTTGACTTTTTACATGTGCCGAATCCTGTTCAACTTCAATAATATTGACATCATCTTCTATTGGTTACATGTTATCAATAGTATTTTTAGAGATATTATCCAATATCCCCTGCTCATCTTCACCCATTTTCGTCAAGACTCGAGACCTAGCAGTCTAGCACCCACAATTATAAAATTTCAGCAAGCCAGAATGAAGCTAAAAAAATTAAGCAACAGTCAAAAATTTTTAAAATAAAGCAGCAAGCCAGAATGAAACCCATGCCCATCATAATCAGGGACTCACAGAAATGTAATTTTATAATATTAAGCAGAAAGCCAGAATTGGACTATCAAATTTATTTAATTGTTCTTGATACATGAATCAGTTTTATTTGATTTTCTAGATATCAAATTTATTTAATTTTTGCGAAAACGAAACTAACTGAGAAAAGATATGTAAAATGAGAAAGATTCAAAAATGCAAAAGATGAAGCCGTACATATGAACCATGGTGAGTGTGAACTGTGAAGATGATGAAGATGATGGAGTTATGGCGGTTGGAACTGTGAAGATGGTGAAGATGACTGGAACTGTGAAGACTGAAGATGATGAAGATTGAAGTTGAAGATGATGATGAAATGATGAGATGAATTGTGAATGAGATGAACTGTGAAGTTGAAGATTGATGGTGGTGGCTACTGAGTGCAAATCAGAAGAGGTAATAAGAAGATAAGATTAGATTTAAGGATTTTATACTTTGAATTTTTTTTTTATTTTACCGGGTCCCAAGTACCCTGGTTCGGAATCACCCAGACCCGTATCTGGACCCGATTATGGCCGGGTCTTAAATATAAGGATCCGGGTCCGTAATTTTTTTTGCGAATCCGGGTCTTACCGAACTCGGGTCCTTCCGGGTCTTCCGGATCTTGGCCGGGTATATATTCAATCACGTTTGGATGAAATTACTTGTGTATAATTATACTTTTAACTCTCAACCAAGTATGCAACAAACAATCAACAATTAATTTTAAACTTTATCACATTATAGACTAGGTGTATGTATGTGATAATTAAATACTCTATTATTAACTTAAACTTATACTACCAAATTTACAAAATTCAGTATATGATTTTACTAAGTTAATATTACTACATATATTCTATAATACCAAATTCCATAGCTATCATATGATAATTATCAAGATAATATAGATCGGTCTAAGTCTATGTTATTATTTTAAATTTATAAAATTCCAAGATTGACTTGTGTTAGTGTCACGTTCGTTTAGTCATTCGAACGAAACTTTCTAGTGAGTTCACGTTTGTGTAACATTTATAAAGGCGTTCAAATGAAACTTTCGAGAGGACTTGCGTTCGAGTTATGTTTTTATATGATTTCGAACAAACCTTTCCAGAGGACTAGCGTTTGAGTGGGGTTTGAATACGTGTTCGAACGAAAATGCGAAATATAGGATTTTTTCCCTATGCGTTCATCGAGCATTCAAACACCCTTACGTAATTTTTATACACAGAGTATATTTTCCAGGAAGAAGAACACAAAAACATGCAAAAATAAATTTAACAACACATGTAAACTAATAAGTTCTTAAGATTGTTGGGTCTAATGTGTTATTAATCAATTTTAACATGCATCATTTAATTAATTTTTCACTAACATACAATCAATAGAACATAAACAATGAGACTTAGGAAAAACCCGAAAATGGTTTGAAGAAGATTGAAAAACTAGAACCAAGTCGATTTGCCTCTGTCCTAACTTATTAGCTCTATCTCGGTGTTTTACGAATTTCTTTTGGCTAACGTTCTCTCAGGATTACTTAGTTGTTTCTTGTAGAAGGGGCATTCATTTCATCAATAACTTAAACAATGAAGAATGTTGGAAACTCTCAACTTTCTAAGTATGTAAAAATATGATTGGTTTTTTGGATATATGAAAAATTAACCCAAGACTCCCTTTTTATAGGCATAAAAGGGTGCATTTGTGGGCACACTTTAGTTTAGAGTGTAATACTCCTAAGGGTTATGCCCCTTCCTAATGCCTTTTAAAGCCTAAAAACACATGCCTTCACTTTAGAGGATAACACGTATCTCATACATTTTTACTATATATTAGAGAATTCTTTGTAAGCCAGATCCAGATAAGAAATCATAGAAATTAAGCTAGGTAAACAATGAAGAAAAAATATAAAGAGCTTTGTTTTGAAATAGAGGATAATGTAAGGATAAAAAAATTGAAATTTATTATATAAGAATAATTTAGTTCTCGGATTCTTTCCGCCATCCTACTTCGATCTCTGTGTTGTGGAGGATATGATTATTTTTTTTTTTTGAAATATTGGAAACCCCGCCGCTAAATTACCCGGTCCGAGCTTAAGCGGAGCAGGTAAAATCCCGATTATCTCAAGTTCTTATAAAAAAAATCACCTCATGTACTCGAACATAGGACCTGATAATCAAATTCTAAGTTATTTACCACAAAGCCGCGAGATGTGATTTTTACTATTGGTCCAATCCCAAAAATAAATGTTGATTTGATATATCTAACAACTTAACTAAATCGATTGAAAATTTAACAAACAAAAAATGAATGAAGTTTAATGAGAAAGTTAAAAAATGACATTTTTTATAACTAATTTGCAGAAAAGAAAATATCACTTAAATTCTGTAAATTGGAATGGATTTCTGGGAAACTTTGACACTCCTTTAAAATTAAATAGGAAAAACCAGTAGTAGTAGTAATTAAATTGTAAATTGTAAATTGTAAATTGCAACATGATGAAAATAATAATAATTGCTTACTTGTAGTTCGTTTGATAAAATTTGAGTAAATTGCAGTCTTAATAAAAATAATGAGTCTATAAAAATTATTTACTTGTGAATGGTTTTGTAAAATTTGAGTAAATCGTACCTTCAATAAAAATAATTTTTTTATATTTTTGTCGAATTTTTTGTGATATTATTCAAAAATTAATATGATAGTATAATATTATTTTTTGTTATAATAAGATTTTTATTGTATTTTTATTATAATATATTTTTATGTTTAATTCTTATATAATTATAATATATATTTTTATTTAATAAATTTATTATTTTAATTTTATAATTTAATATTGATAGTAGGACAACTGTAATTTCAATAATTGCTCCCGCGTGCCTCGTCTCCTGCTTCGTTCGATTCACACGCACGAAACTTTCTACTTTTGTCGGGCGAACGGCGGTTATAAAAGGATATATTTTTCTCCTATTCAATTTTCTTTAGCAACTTCAGTACTTTATGGTGGGCAGTTGTCGCTTCACTCGATCTCTCAACTATGGTAAGTTTTTGTCTTCAAAATTTTTATTTATTTATTTGGATTCATGGGTTATACGAATTTGTTGGGAATTTTTTTTTTTAATTTTCTTTTTAATGATTTTGGTTTTGTTTATGGGGTTTGAACTCTGTAATGGTCATAGATTAGGGTATGGAAAAAATGGTGCATGTTTTAGTGCAAGTTTTCATGTTTAAGAAGAAAAAGAAGAAGTTCTTCGAGGAAAAATACTTTCTAAAAGTGTTTTTTCCCCCAAATTGCACTTCTAGAATGGCTCTTTTGTTTGTTTAAAACGTAATTAGAGAACTTTTGTCAAGAAGTGTTTTGTGCGTGTTGTTTTTAGGAAGGGTGATGTTGAGGAATTAGGAAGAAAATGGACCTAGCACCGATTGAGGAAAACATAAAAGAAACATGACAAATAGAAATAGTTCAGGCATATTCAACGTAGATCTTTAAGTGTTTTGGTAAGAAAAGAAAAGCAGATGATGTTGTCATATGTCAAGCGGGTAGGGGAAGATCTAAGTTGACATGGAAAAAAACTATAGAAAGAGACTTAGTTTTATGGACCTTGATAAAACAATGATCTCGAGTACAGTGGAGTAAAACGATCCAGGTAGCCGACCTCATCTAGTGGGATAAAGGCTTTGTTTGGTTTGATTTGGTGATGTTGAGGAAATTTGCTTTTTGAAAAAAAAGCACCTTTGATTTGAAGTGTGTTTTAAAAATATATTTCTATTGTGACACCTTCCTGTTGGGAAATTATACCTTGATCTTGCTTTAACCTTTGAACAACGAGCAATTGATTGGATAGAACAGAAAGAATCAAATGAAAAGAGGTAACGAGAACCCAGAATCATGCACTTACTAGTCACACAAACGAGTATAGAGAAAGACTTCCCTTCCTCTCTTTAGTAGTGAGTCAAGAATGAAATACAAGTACACATTACAAGCTTTTCATAGTACCTTTTCACGCCTCTAATGGAACCCTAGAACAAAAGATACGCTTTCTCAAAGTAAATGGATCATGCGAGAGTTATATACTTAGAACTGGTCAAAGAAGTCAACAAATTATGATAACATAATTTCCCTTCTAAGTTAACAACTTTGGTTTTTTCATTGAGACCTTTGACGATATAACTATAATGATTTTACCCATTATACTTTTACAAACTTATAAACACACCCTTACTGCTAAATTCTAGGTCAACTCTAACAATCTCCACCTTGATTTTGAATTTCACACAAGAATTAATCTTTTCCACCTCCACTGATCTTTTCAGCAAGTTTTTCCATCACTCTACCAACTCCTATATCCTCAATAAGATGAAGAAACCTTGTAATATGAAGAGTCTTAGTTAGCATATCCGCTGGATTAGATTCAGTGTTTACTTTCTGCAGTTTAACAGCACCTTTTGCAATTTCATCCATCAGTGCAATCTAATGTCTATGTGCTTTGTTCTCTCATGATGCTTTGGATCTTTTGCCGAGTCCAAAACACTTTTGACTGTCAATGAACACACCGACTTTAGTTAGGTCAATACCATGCTCATTAACCAAACCTTTTAGCGACAATGCTTCTTTCACAGCTTCGGTTATGGCCATATACTGTCTCGGTTAGGCGCTAGGCGGGGCCAAGGCGTTTTGTTAGTTCAACCTACTCAAGCGGTCAAAAGGTGGATTGACTAGTCAAACATGCATATTATAGTTATTTGATTATTCTAGAAGACATTATTTTTTTTTAGTTTAGATGTGAAAAATTAAATTGAGGAAAAGGAAGAGAGAGAACTTTTTTTTTTTTTTGTGAAGATAATTTTTTATATTTTCCTTTGAGAAGAGTGGTATTTAAGTTTTTTATTTAATTTTTTCCTTGAGAATTGGACTAGCTGTTCACTGCTGTTTCATGAAAATAAGCATTGTTGTTGGCATTTTTGAAGTAAGGGTTTCTACCATAGGTGCAAAACAAAGTGGCGTTTTTTCTAACGCTTTTCACCAACCCGCTTATTAGAAGGCGCTCGGCTAAGCGCCCGCCCAAGCACAAAGACAGGTAAGGGGCAGGTTGAGCAAGGCAAAGTGGATGAACATAAAACCGCCCAAGCGCCGCCTTGGACAGCATAGGCAACCACACGTTGTAGTGATGCCTTCCAGCAACAACTCCACTAAACAAAGTGTAGACAGCCTGCCAAGGACCTTCTTTTATCCAAGTCTCTAGCATAATCTGCATCTAACATTACCCACTAAAGCTTCTTTATTTTCTGACAATCACCATACATGAGTCCATAATTTGTAGTTCCCTTTAGGTTTAGTAATCACTTTACAGCATCCCAATGTTTCCTATTGGGCAATGTTCGAAAACACGGTATGCGGTGCGAGGCGGCCACTTGTGTGAGGCGAGGCGGTCGAGGCGGTCGCCTCAATCCAAATATAAGAATAGAAAAATAAATATATAAAATAAAAGCATAAATTCATAATATTGTCAAAATCAAATTATTCACAACACAAAATCATCCATCGAAATTAAATAAAATAAAACATAACCAAATCAGAAAGTAGTATATCATGATCTTCACTTTTATGCTTGTGCCTGGGCAGTGGGCACATGCACAATAAAATAAGAATAAACAGTGGCTGGGCAGTGAAATTAAAGATAGGTAATTTTTTTTTTTTTTTTATTTTTTAAAATAGGTAATTTTCGTCGGGGCTCTGCCTCTCCCCTTATTCGAACGCCTCGACGAAAATTTTGGCGAGGCGGGCCGCCTCAATCGACGAAGGCGGCCTTTTTCCAATTCCTGGTTCGAGGCGGCAGCCTCGAGGCAACGATGCCGTCGAGGCGGTCGAGGTGCCGCCTCGAACCGAATTTTGAAACATTGCTATTGGGATTGGCCATGAACCTGTTCACCAGTCTCATTACATAAGCCACATCAGGCCTTGAATAGACCATTGCATACATAACACTCCCAATTGCACTTGCATATGGAACCTTCATCATGTATGCAACATTTGCTTCCTTCTCTGGACATCGGATAACAGATAACTTGAAATTAGCTGCCATAGGTGTTGAAAATGGTTTTTGCCTTTCCATTTCAAACCTATCTAAGACCTTCTTAACATATTGTTGTTGAGTTAGACAAATTTTCTTCTTTCATATCGTCTTTGATTAACTTCATTCCCTAGATCTTCTTAGCAGCTCCAAGATCTTTCATTTTAAATTCTGAACTCAGCAGGGACTTCAGTTTGTCTACTTCAGTCTTGTATTTACATACTATTAGCATGTCATCTACATACAATAACAAGTAATTCCTCAACCATTATTAAGCTTCTTGTGATAAACACAAGCATCATATTTGCTTCTGTTGTATCTGATCCTCAACATGAAGTCATCAAATCTTTTATATCACTGCTTTGGTGATTGCTTGAGTTCATACAGTGACTTCTTTAACAAGAACACACCATTACTCAACTTCTCTTCAATGTTCGAAAACTCGGTATGCGGTGCGAGGCGGCCAGCCTCGATCCAAATATAAGAATAAAAAAATAAATATATAAAATAAAAGCATAAATTCATAATATTGTCAAAATCAACACAAAATCATCCATCGAAATTAAATAAAATAAAACATAACCAAATCAGAAAGTACAAATGAAGATTATGGAAGCATGTGGCTTAGTTAACATATTATTCTGACACATCACACATATCATCAAACCTTTTATATCACTGCTTTGGTGATTGCTTGAGTTCATACTGTGACTTCTTTAACAAGAACACACCATTACTCAACTTCTCTAGTTCTCTTCTACAAAGCCTTCTTATTGTTCCATATATATCTCCTCTTCAAGCTCAACATGTAGGGAAGCTGTTTTAACATCTATTTGTTCCAATTCACGATCAAATGCAGCTGCATGTGACACTAGTACTCTTATAGATGTATGCTTTACTACAGGAGAAAAATCTCATGAAAGTCAATCTCCTTTTTATCTTGTAAAGCCCTCTACTACCAGCCTTGCTTTGAACTTCCAAGGTTCTATACTATCAATCTCTTCCTTGAGTTTGTAAACAGTTTTACATCCTAAAACTCTTCTACCATTCGGTATTTGAACAAGCCTTCATGTGTGGGTTTTTGATGACACCAGTTCTTACTTAGGATAACTTCTTTGTAGCTTCCTGGTTCTTCATAAAGTTCTTCCACATACAGTGCATATGCAAATAAATCTGCATATCCATATCTCTCAAGTGACCTCACAACCCTTCTCTTTCTATCCCTTACTAACTGATAATCATCATTTTCACTTTCTATTTGTTCATCTATCGTATCTCCTGATGTTTTAGTCTCCAACTTAGCTCGTGTCTTTCCCTGGTTTCCTTCTATTATCTCCAACTTAACACTTGCATCTAATTGTTTTAGACTGTTTTACCAAATATTATGACTGATTCGATAGATCCTTGTAACATGAAAACTTCATTAAAGACAACATCCCTGCTAATATAACACACTTAGGAGGACTGAGGTCAGTAACCCAAACCTTATCCTTTAGCACCTTCTGGATATCCCAGAAACAACCCTTTTAGAGACCTTGGCTCTAATTTCCTTTTTGATATGCACATAGGGAGGGCATCCAAATATCATAAGATTTGAGTAATCAGCAGGTTTACTGGACCAAATTTCCTCTGGTGTCTTTGCTTTAATAGATGTTGATGGACTTCTATTTATAACATAGCAAGCAGTAGATAATGCTTCAACCCATAACTTCTTAGGAAGTTTAGAATGCGTTAGCATACACCTAACTTTCTCCAAAAGGGTTATATTCATTCTCTCAGCTAGGCCATTCTGCTGAGGAATCATCCTTATTGTCTTATGCCTAGTAATTCCACCGACTTTGCAAAGATCATCAAACTCAACATTATAGTATTCAAGACCATTATCAGTTTTGAGCCTTTTCACCTTTCTATCAGTTTGATTTTCAATGAGTATCTTCCAGGCTTTGAATGACTCAAAGGTTTGGTCTTTACTATTACTACTACCCATAGCTTTATGGAGAAATCATCAATTATAGTGATGAAATACTTTGCTCTACTTAGGGATGGAAGCTGTGCTATTCCCTATAGAGAAATCACCTTCTTTATCTTCATATTTCTTCAAATCTTCTTTGTGGCAGTGAAAGCATTTCAAGATAGAATTCTTGTTCTTTGATTTTGATCTATCTTTCTTGTTCTTGTTATCCCTCTTTTCTAATCTGCCTCTTGTTAGGCCTTCGCCGGATTCTTTGTTTGCACCATCCTTCTTCTTCTTCTTTGAATCTTTGTTATTTTAGAGATGATTTAACATCTTTTATAGATAAAGTTTGCCTTCCATACAAGAGGGTATCCGCAAAATGCTCATAGGAGCTTGGCAGTGAATTGAGTAAGATAATTACCTGATCTTCATCACATATCTTCACATCTATGTTCTCAAGATCAAGCATGATCTTGTTGAACTGATTAAGATGATCACTTACTGATGATCCTTCCTCCATTGACAGTGTATAGAGTCTTTTCTTGATGTAAAGTCTATTGGCTAAAGACTTCTTCATGTAAAGATCCTCAAGCTTCTTCCAAAGCCCAGATGCTATTTTCTCATGGTACACCTCTCTCAAAAGGCTCAATGTCATTGCATTGTGAGCCCGTCTCAAGATCTTGTTCAATTTTGCTGCATCACTAGTTCATGCAACTTCCTCCCTAGGGCTTTTCTTCAATGGCTGCTTCAAGTCCTTGGTGAACCAAGATGGTACACATCTTTAGTCTCCAAAGATTGAAGTTATTTTCCCAATTGAATTTCATAACTTCAAACTTTTGCTGAAACATCTTGGATCAAAAAACCAAGAGCTCTGATACCAATTTGTTGAAAAATTAACCCTTGATCTTGCTTTAACCTTTGAACAACCCGCAATTAATTGAGTAGAACCATAAAGAATCAAATGAAACAGAGGTAACCAACTAGTCACACAAACGAGCACAGAAAAAGACTTCCCTTCCTCTCTTTATTAGTGAGTCAAGAATCAATTATAAGTACACATTAAGTTTCCATATTATCTTTTCACTCCTCTAATGGAACCCCAGAACAAAATATATGCTCAAAGTACATGAATTAGGCGAGAGTTATATTCTCAGAATTGATCAAAGAAGACAACAAATTCTGATGACAGAATTTCCCTCCAATGCTAACAACCTTGATTTTTATCATTGAGACCCTTGTCCATTATGACTATAATAATTTCACCCACTATACTTTTACAAATTATAAACGCACCATTATTGCTAAATTCTGGATCAACTCTAACACTTCCTTTTATTAAAAAACACTTTTGTAAAACCTTTTTTTTAATTGTTGAAAGAAAACTTTTGTATAGTTGAGCGGAACAAAATCAAAATGTATCAAAGCACTTTCAACTGATGAAAGCACTTTTGGAAATCTTAAAAGCACTTCCAAACACATTGTAAGTTGGTTCAAGCTTCATTAGTCTAATAAGAATTTTAGGTTAGGTATTGCATGCAGGTTTTTCAGGTAGTTTTTTTCTTCATTGAAAATTGAGTACTAAGTTGAGTTTAACTTGAATGATGCATTTTAAAGCTTGAATACCAATTATGACTAAATGAAAGGGAAAGAAAACAGAGTGGGATATTAGTTATTTGGATTTGTTTTCATCTGAATTATTATTTTTTAAATTACACTTTGTTTAGAAGTACCGTGGTCTCTGAATTCTTTTCAATTTTATTCATTCTTCTTCTTTGTCTTCTTATTATTTTTTGGTTGTCTGCAGTCAGAACTCTTCTTGCAATCTCTTGAAAATGATGCAAGCTCCACTTTTTCTATTAGTTACCATAGTTATCTTTAATATCATTATTAGGTGTTTATGACATTATAGTAAAGAGAAAAGACGCTGATATTAAGTGGCATTGGACCTATGAACATATAAACTGCTTTTTGATCAATTTCTTCTTGTTGCGTAAATATTGGTTGCTTAATAAGTGCTTTTTATCCCATAAATTTTCTGTTATAATGTGTCTTGGATTTCTTTAGTTTATGGCTGCAATTACATCTTTAAAGATTGGTACATGTAGCTTTACGTCAGGAATTTTTTTTTTAAAAAAAATTTACTAGGTCATTAAAAGATTTGCTACTAATACATGGATTTGGAACCTCTGTAAAATCTGGGCAAGGTTTTCAGTTGCAATTCAGTTTTAGGGCACATGAAAACTAGTAGAAAGCCAAATGATAGTGTTTGAGGCTTTGAGCTGATACCAAAATATTATAACTGTCGCATGGAATAGTCATATTGATGCATTCCATCTGGTGATTTTTTTTCACTTGCATTTGCATGAGTAAAATTTCTTTAGTTTTTGTTTTCTCATAAAGCAATAAAATATGGGTTGCAATTGATGTCTTTTGCTGATTAATACTTACATGTGTATACATGTTTTATACATATGTACATGCACATTTCACACACAAGTGCATACATATGAGAAGGTAGGTCTAACTGTAAACATTTACTTTCTTAGGTGAATGTTTGTCAGCAGTGTGGCGACATAGGCTACTATGAGGCTTTGATTGACTGTGAGAAGTGTCAGACTACTGCTGTGCATATGTAAGTTTCATTCTTTGTGATTTTATATGGTTTTACTTCATATCATCAGCTAAACTGCTGCTTCTGGTGTTAGGATGTTACATTGACATCAATCAAGCATTTTATTTTGTAAATGTTGAAGGCTGAAATTCCTCCTTTGGAATCATCTTTGTTGCAGAAGATGGACAAATTGAAAAGATTGCAGTGGCATCACTTTGAAATTCTATGTTTAGATCTTTTACATAGCTAAATGCTCTTCTAATATGCTACAAGATTTTTTAGTTAGTTTGAATCCAAGTAAAGCATGTGTTTGTTTTGCTATTTGGCTGAAGATTCCAATCATTTTCCACAACGATGTGTTGTTGGTCAACATTTTACAATTTCCTTTGTGCTTTTGTTCAACGTTTGACTATTGCCTTTGTGTTTTATGACGTTATTATTATTATTATTTATTTCTTAATGTCATTTTTCTAATTTGTCTTTTCTTTTTTACTTTTCCAGTTATTGCTTACCTGTATTACCGGCATCTTTTGAGGATGATGTGGTTTGGTACTGTGAGGATTGTGAACCAAAGGTTGCTGAACCATTAACTGGCAACAGCCGTAGCTTTGTTTTGGTGGGGAAATGTGATTCCGAAGACATAGAAATTGAACAAGCGACCCAATCTAATTTAAGATCGAAGAAGAATGCTGTCAATAAATTGAGCAATAACAAGCAAAAAAGAGATGTCAGTAGCTCAATGGCTAAAGCAAAAGTTCAGAAATGTGGAAATAGTTCCTCACATCGTCTTACGGTGCATCACAATGAGAATCATGACAAAGATCAGAAATTTACGAGACAGAGGGAACTGGATGGGAGAAGCGCGTATGAAGAAGCTGAATCATTGAAAACAAAGAATTCTCTGATTCCTGGTGGTGACTGTAAAAGCAACCAACTATACAGTTGTAAGGTGCCTTGCAGTGATGGTGATAAACCTTTTGAGAAGCTTGGAAAACTGATTGTGTTAGGTGGGAGTAGCTCCGATGAAGAAGCTGAATCATTTACAACTAGAACCTCCCATGTAGTAACCAATGACCCTCTAAATACCCTAGAATGCAGTTCTAATGCCCATAAAGAGCCTACTCTCGAGGTGCATTGCAGTGGAAATGAAAAAAAGGATTATCAATTCAAAAGACGGGGTGTACTGGTTAGGAGAAGCTCGGATGCTGAGAGTGAATCATTGAAAAACTCTCCGGTGACCACTAGTAACCCTCTGAGTATTCCACACAGTTCTAATGTCTGTAAGAAGTCGATCATCGAGGTGCAATGCAAGGAGAATGATGAAAACGATTTGAGGCTTATAAGGTGGAGGATTTCGGATGGAGGAAAGTCTACTGAAGAGACTGAATCTATAAAAAATGAAACCTCTTTGGTAGCTACCAGCAGGCTTTCAAATATCCCTGAATGCAGTTATGCCCCTGCACAGCCGATAATTGAACCAATCTGGAAGTAAGACTTAGATTATAGCTTTTTGTTTTTATTTATTTTTTTCCTGGAAGTAATTGCTTTCACACCCGATGCAAATAATGATTATGAACTGGTTTTCTAACAGAGGAAGTTTGCGGCTCAGCAGTGATAAATACGGTACAATTGAAGGGCTTGTAGCTCATTTGTCTACCTCAGCGTGCTCTAAAGTGTTGCAGGAGGCAAGTCTTTTACCGCAGTTGCTCTGCCCTGAATTACTTCCGAGGTCTAATGCATGGCCAAAACGTTTCCAGGAATGGGGGCCACGTGATGACAATGTTGCTCTCTATTTGTTTCCAAACAATGAGCGGTAAGGCTTTAGAAAATGTTATATCAGGTTTTTTTGGTATTTCCTAGCGGATGACCACCTTTAAATGTGCCTTCTCTCTTTGTGCAGAGCTGAAATAGATTATGATAGTTTAGTGGATGACATGATCAGCAAAGATGTTGCCCTTAGATCTTTTGTAAAAAATGCGGAACTTTTACTTTTCACTTCTAACTTACTGCCTTGCCAGTTTTGGAGTAAGTAGAACATCTTTGTTTCTATAAAAATATCTTTTGTTCCCTTTTTATCTCAATAAAATACCATAAAATCTTCCCTGTTGCAAGAACTTAACTCATTTGGTTTTCCGAAAACTTTGATTTGCAGGGTTTCAGTCAAAGTTTTATTTATGGGGTGTGTTCAGAGCGAAGCAAGCTTCAGAGAGTCAAGCGTTAGCTTTACATTCGGTAAATGTAATATCACTAGCAGAGCCGAAAGACCATGCGAATGCTGTGACCTGGTATCCGCAGAGCCCTGCTAGCCCTTTGAGCAACAGTGGTAGTTATGGTTCTGGTCCTTCTGGATCTGTTTACTCTTGCCAATAATCGGTGTTCATGATTTTTTCTTCTGAATCTGTATGGTGGCCTTAAAAACTTGTGGTGTTGCAAGAATGGAAAGCTTTTTCTGATGTTTGGCATGTCTAATATTTTTTTGGAAAGTAATTTTTGGTGGTTAGAATTAGGCATAGCAAAAAAGTTCAGGTCCTAATATACTCGGATTTGCATAGACTCGGGCCGGAAATCTTAGTATCCCTAAAAAAAATTTCCAGTGATTTAAGCATCACCTAATTAGGAATAATTGCTAAATATTTAAATGTTATGCTAATTTCATGAGGTTTATCATCAAATGGGCTCAAGCACATATCAATTTGGAAATGAATAGTGATATTGGAACTTTAATATATCTCTATCAGCATCCCTTATAAATTAATTTTATTAATTTACATAAGTACCTTTTATTAAAAAAAATTAATAATTATTATTTTTTCAAATAATTAGATGAGAGATTAGCTGTATCAATTTTTTTTTTTTAATGGGAGAATCGTCGTTGAAATCTAGTGCAGAAAACAGGACGAATGGTAGTGATGAATGTGTGTTAAAAAAAATTCATTTTAAAATAAAGTTACTTCTAAAAATTAATTGAGTTGATTAGGCTGATGAGATAAAATGAAGAGGTGCAAGGATCATTTGAAGCTTATAAGAATATAATCCTTTGCATAATTTATCTGTTTGTTCAGAAATTAAGTGTTAATTCTTCATATAGACTCGATATTTATAATGCCATTTGTATTTTGTCGATATTAGATAATTTATAAGAATAATCTTTTGCACAATTTAACTGTGAAGGAATTTATTTTGTCAAATACATTTGTTAAATTATATT
>SKCR01030682.1:0-5000 GCA_019454045.1 Zanthoxylum bungeanum | reverse complement strand
CTAAGAACAACCTAATCATGCTTGAATACTATCTCATGAACATATTAACCAAATAACGTGCTAACAGCCTAATCATGCTTGAATATCATCCCAAGAACACATAGAATGGATAAATGCAGGAATACAAATAATATGATTGGCTACATAATACAAGAAAGATCAGCCAAGAGGCAATTATGCATGAATATGATGAGACAGACTCAGTTCAGTGTGTGCGCATTCGTGTAGCATTCGTAAACGCGTTCGAACGGTAAACAGAAGGTTCGCGTTCGTATAGCGTTTGAGAACGCGTTCGAACGGAACCAGACCTGATACATGATAAGACTAAGAAAGTGCGTATGCATTCGCGTAGCGTTCGAGAACACATTCGAACGGAACCAGACCTGATGCATGCTAAGACTAAGAAATTGCGTGTGCGTTCGCGCAGCGTTTGAAAAACGCGTTGGAATGGGAAACAGAAGGTTCGCGTTCGTATAGCGTTCGATAACGCGTTCGAACGGATACAGACCTGATGAAACAAAATGCATGCGCGTTCGAGTAGCGTTTGTAAAATGCGTTCGAACGGAAAACAGAAGGGTCGCGTTCGTATAACGTTTGATAACGCGTTCGAACGAGAACTGACCTGATGCACAAAATGTGATGCAATACATACATAAAAAAGCAAATAGCGAAATACGAGGCCCGGTGAAGCATCGTGGCAAATGATTTTAACCTCTTCAATTAGAGGACCTTTCATCACACTTACTAAGCCCATGCGCTTATCTCAATGCATATAAAAATAAAGACAATCATATCAAACTTAGTATATCCGATTGAACATATCTTGCATTCAACCGAACACACATCAACCGGCGCGGCAAAGCATCATGGTAAATGATTTTAACCCCTCTAAATAGGGGACCTTTAATCTGACTTACTAATCCCATGCGCTCGGTTGTATCACACATACAAAAGTAACATGCAGAATTCAATAACGAAAAATAAATAAACCAAAGCAACATAAAACAAAAGAGTGTGCCGTTTACTCAAGTGGTACATGGAGTTGTATCCCGAGTACAGATCATACTACGTCATCCATTCGGATATCGGAATATTATTGTCCGGGTTTCCATCCTATATACCACAAGAGACGACACTTTTCAATTCATCCAATACCCACAACACACATCATACACAAATAAGATTTAACAAATAATTAAAATACGATCAAGATAAATAACAAAAATCAAATAAAGATGAGTGTGAAAAGTACCCTCAGGTCTAACCTTTTAAATCACCTCTCGGATGTACGGCACACGATCGTCGGAAGGGTGGATGCTCCGCAACTCTTCCGGTTCACTGGTTCACTGCTCTCGTTCGTTGTCTCACCGTTAGGAGTCATCGTTCTCCGTCTTTTGCTGCTGCTTTTGACTCCGATTCGCTGCCGTTTTGCTACTGTTCTGCTACTGTATTTTAGTTACTGTTCTTGGGATGTTTTGGCTACTGTTTTGGGTGTGATTTTGGTGGTGTTATGGTGTGGTTCGGGGGCTATTTTGATGAGGTAAAGGGGCTGTTCGGGATGTGTTTTGGTCAAAGCAATGAGGGTTCTTTGGTTTGTGATCTTCGATTATTGAGAGTGAGGGAGAGTTGTGTCAATAAGCTTTGGGTGTTTCTTGTGGGTGTTGTGATTTTCGTGTGAGTTGTGTGTATGAGCTTGGGTGTTTCTTGTGTGAATGAGCTAGGGGAAATGGTTGGAAATTCTTTTCTTCTTTTCTTGTAATGGGCGTGCCCTCGGGGAGGGGAATGCCTTGGAGAGTGTTGTTTATATAGAGAAGCATTAAAGGGAGGAATTTGATTTGGTGTTGGACAAGGAAAGCAAGGGATTTGATGGGGACAAATTGGCTAGATTAGGAATACAATATTTTTAATTGGTTATGATTGATTTTAATTAGGCATGACATTTTTAATTTAGTATGGAAGTTAATATATTTGATTTGTCTTAATTAGGTATGATTATATTATGTTTTATTAATTGGTAAATGGTTTAAATATTTTATTTAATTCAATGTTTAATTTAATTAAGATTTAATTTAATTTCCCATGTGTTTTAAATGTGTTTTATTAATTGGGATGTGTTTTATGGGCTTTGGTGGGTTAATTGGGCTTGGGTGTGAGGCTAGCAGCAAAACCAGAATTATCGACATCGTTCGAACGCCTCCTCGAACGCGGCAAGAACGCCCGCAATCTGTTTGACGTTCGAACGAAGTAACGAACGCAGCACGAACGAAAACAGTGAACTTGTGAAATGAATCCGATGACGTACTTATTCTGAATTTCCCCTTCCGACGTCCGTTTCTCGTGACTTCCGTGACTTAAAAAGGTTGTGCCTCCAAATGAGACTCATCATAGGGACTTATATGCAAAAATGCAGTGCCTACAGTCGCCCGACTTGATGGGACTTGTGTAATGTGCAACAGTGACAATCCTATCAAAGTTATGCAATGCATTTTCACTTACCTAGCTCGCCAACTGCCACTTGACTTTCCACGTGTTGAGTTGATTTGGGTGGTGAGGTGCTGCGACCCTTGGTTCATTCCCGAACCGTTACCGTGAGGTGGTCCATTCCCGAACCATGTTTCTATTCTTGGAGTGCCATTCTCGGCTTGTGATGCAATGGGCCTCAACCCTAGGACTCATCCCCAAAACTGGTAGTGATGTGGGCCTCGACCCTGGGACTCATCCCCAAAACTGATAGTGATGTGGGCCTCGACCCTGTGACTCATCCCCAAAACTGATGCTGAAGTGGGCCTCGGCCCTAACTGCTACTGATATGGGCCTTGCCCCCCAGACTGATATTGATGTGGGCCTCGACCATCGGGATTCATCCCAAACTGATACTGATGTGGGCCTCGACCCTCGGGATTCATTCCTGGATTCATTCCAAAATTCTGAGAGATTCATTCCTTGGATTCGTTCTAAAATCTGAGAGATTCATTCCCCAAAACTGATGCTGAAGTGGGCCTCGGCCCTAATGATACTGATATGGCCTCGCCCCCAGACTGATACTGATGTGGGCCTCGACCCTCGGGATTCATCCCAAACTGATATTGATGTGGGCCTCGACCCTCGGGATTCATCCCAAACTGATATTGATGTGGGCCTCGACCCTCGGGATTCATTCCTGGATTCTTTCCAAAATTCTGAGAGATTCATTCCAAAATCTGAGAGATTCATTCCCCGGATTCATTCCAAATCCTTGAGAATTCATTCTCTGGATTCGTTCCAAATTCTGAGAGATTCATTCCCTGGATTCGTTCCAAACTCTGAGAGATTCATTCCCTGGATCCATTCCAAACTCTGAGAGACTCATTCCCTGGATTCGTTCCAAATTCTGAAAGATTCATTCCCTGGATTCGTTCAAAATTCTGAGAGATTCATTCCTGGATTCGTTCCAAACTCTGAGATTCATTCCCTGGATCCATTCCAAATTCTGAGAGATTCATTCCTGGATTCGTTCCAAATTCTGAGAGATTCATTCCCTGAATTCGTTCCAAAATCTGAGAGATTCATTCCCCAGATTCATTCCAAATTCTGATAGATTCATTCCCTGGATTCGTTCTGAATCTGTACTGTTGCTGTTTCTGACTAGGTTGCCTTTGCTGCTTTTCTCTCTTTCTTTCTTCGAAACCTGTTAATATAAAACAAAACAAACATAAAAAAAACGATGTGCAAAATGTGTTACGTGTATGCATGTATGCATGAGTTCCTATCCCGTTGGGTTAGGTCTTTGGTCAATTCCCTTAGTGACAGCCCGGTCTTCTCTTCCTTAGGCAAAGTACTGCTTCAATCTGTCTACACTAATTGGTTCTGTGAACTCATTCCCTTCCAAGTCTAACAGTCTCACTGTCTTCATTTCCCAATTTCTGAATGGCCCAACTTATCTTTTCTGCTTGCTTCTCTAAAGGATTCCCTACGTTCTGAGTATCATAGTACCAAGATCGAATGCTTTTGTCACATGCACTCATGTTGCAAGTTGAGAAGTTGAGATTCAGGCAAGTAAGCGAAGTGAACTTTTTATTATTGTTGAGAAAAGGTTCGAACAAGCAAACAAAATCAATGTCTTTATTAAAAATGCAAGATAAACTTGGAGAAATAGCAGTGCCTTCTTCCTCAGCCTCTGGTCTTCGTTGTTATATCCATTATCCCCATGTGAGAAGCTTGGTGGTTTAGGGTTTGGAGGACAAAGGTTTCAGGCAAGCAAAAGTTGATCATGGTGGTGGGACGGAGTGGTAATTTGGTAGAGGATTCCTGTGTGTGCTGGGTTGCTCTCAAGCTGGATCAGGTATTTTGTGGTTTGTGGGTGTCAATCAGGTCTTGGATCTCATGCCTAAGGCGGGGGCAGTTGTCAGTTTCGTGACCCTTTTGCTGGTGAAAAATAACGAATAAGTTCAAGTCAAGGTAGTGCGGCACATGGCTGGGGGAGTGTTTAGGTTCCAAGGGTTTCAGGAGTCCTTGCATCTTCAATTTCTCAAACAGTTTTGATAGAGGTCTACCCAAGTTGGAGAAAGTCTGTTCCTGATGGCAGTGACCTCAGCACTGGAAGACTTGGCTTCAGGAATGTCCCCCAAAATTCCTTCTATTCTGGCCATATAAAACTTCTTGTTCTCGGCCTCCTCTTCTTCATATCCATGACAATTTCCCTCAACTGTCGGAAATCCGCAATCATTGAAGTCATCCTCCTCAACTTGCCATAGATCGAGGGCTTAGTGCCCTTGATGATCATTTAATCTGGTCTTTCTCAGAGGACCGAGTCTGCATTTTCAGAAGCTGGCTTCTCCAACGGTCTACATACTCCTTGAAGCTTTCTTCTGGCTTCTGCTAAGTGTTCTCCAAATCACGAAGTGACAAATCAATCTCTGAGTCTGTAACATACTGTTTCAGGAATACATCTGCCAATTCCCTCCAATCCTCCTTAACCTTTCTTTCAAGGCTATGGTACCACACTACGGGTGCCCCCTCAA
>SKCR01030681.1:0-148882 GCA_019454045.1 Zanthoxylum bungeanum | reverse complement strand
CCCCTAGCTAAAAGAAAGACTTGGCACTGGGGGAATGTTACATCCCAGTCCAAAGAAAGAACTCGACTCGGTGGGACGTAACCCGACCCCTAGCTAAAAGAAAGACTTGGCTCTGGGGGAATGTTACATCCCCAGTCCAAAGAAGCCGACTCGGTGGGACGTAACCCGACCCCGAGCTGAAAAAGATTGGCTCTGGGGGAATGTTACATCCCCAGTCCAAAGAAAGATCGACTCGGTGGGACGTAACCCGACCCCGAGCTAAAAGAAAGACTTGGCACTGGGGGAGTGTTACATCCCCAGTCCAAAGAAGCCGACTCGGTGGGACGTAACCCGACCCCGAGCTGAAAAAAAGACTTGGCTCTGGGGGAATGTTACATCTCCAGTACAAAGAAGCCGACTCGGTGGGACGTAACCCGATCCCGAGTTGAAAGAAAGACTTGGCTCTGGGGGAATGTTACATCCCCATTCTAAATAAGGCTACTCGGTGGGACGTAACCCAACCCCGAGCTGAGAGAAAGACTTGGCTCTGGGGGAATGTTACATCCCCACTCTAAAGAAGCCGACTCGGTGGGACTTAACCCAACCCCGAGCTGAAAGAAAGACTTGGCTCTGGGGGAATGTTACATCCCCAGTCCAAAAAAGACGACTCAGTGGGACGTAACCCGACCCCGAGCTGGAAGAAAGACTTGGCTCTGGGGGAATGTTACATCCCCAGTCCAAGGAAGACGACTCGGTGCGACGTAACCCGACCCCGAGCTAAAAGAACTCTGGGGGAATGTTACATCCGCAGTCCAAAGAAGCCGACTCGGTGGGACGTAACCCGACCCCGAGCTAAAAGAAAGACTTGGCTCGGGGGGAATGTTACATCCCCAGTCCAAAGAAACCGACTCGGTGGGACGTAACCCTTCCCCGAGCTAAAAGAAAGACTTGGCTCTGGGGGAATGTTACATCCCCAGTCCAAAGAAGCCGACTCGGTGGGACGTAACCCGACCCCGAGCTAAAAGAAAGACTTGGCTCTGGGGGAATGTTACATCCCCAGTCAAAAAGAAGCCGACTCGGTGGGACGTAACCCGACCCCGAGCTAAAAGAAAGACGCTTGGCTGGGGGAATGTTACATCCCAGTCCAAAGAAGCCGACTCGGTGGGACGTAACCCGACCCCGAGCTAAAAGAAAGATTGGCTCTGGGGGAATGTTACATCCCCAGTCCAAAGAAATCGACTCGGTGGGAACGAACCCGACCCCGAGCTGAAAGAAAGACTTGGCTCTGGGGGAATGTTACATCCCCAGTCCAAAGAAGCCGACTCGGTGGGACGTAACCCGACCCCGAGCTGAAAGAAAGACTTGGCTCTGGGGGAATGTTACATCCCCAGTCCAAAGAAGCCGACTCGGTGGGACGTAACCCGACCCCGATAGTTAAAAGAAAGACTTGGCTCTGGGGGAATGTTACATCCCCTGTCCAAAAAAGCCGACTCGGTGGACGTAACCCGACCCCGAACTAAAAGAAAGACTTGGCTCTGGGGGAATGTTACATCCCCAGTCCAAAGAAGCCGACTCGGTGGGACGTAACCCGACCCTGAGCTAAAAGAAAGACTTGGCTCTGGGGGAATGTTACATCCCCAGTCCAAAGAAACCGACTCGGTGGGACATAACCCGACCCCGAGCTAAAAGAAAGACTTGGCTCTGGGGGAATGTTAGATCCCCAGTCCAAAGAACTGATTCGGTGGGACGTAACCCGACCCTGAGCTGAAAGAAAGACTTGGCATTGGGGGAATGTTACATCCTCATTCCAAAGAAACCGACTCGGTGGGACGTAACCCGACCCCGAGCTGAAAGAAAGACTTGGCTCTGGGGGAATGTTACATCCCCAGTCCAAAGAAGCCGACTCGGTGGGACGTAACCCGACCCCGAGCTAAAAGAAAGACTTGGCACTGGGGGAATGTTACATCCCCAGTCCAAGGAAGCCGACTCGGTGGGACGTAACCCGACCCCTAGCTAAAAGAATGACTTGGCACTAGGGGAATGTTACATCCCAGTCCAAAGAAACCGACTCGATGGGACGTAAACCGACCCCGAGCTAAAAGAAAGACTTGGCACTGGGGGAATGTTACATCCCCAGTCCAAAGAAGCCGACTCGGTGGGACGTAACCCGATCTCGAGCTGAATAAGTACTTGGCTCTGGGGGATTATTACATCCCCAGTCCAAAGAAATCGACTCGGTGGGACGTAACCCGACCCCGAGCTAAAAGAAAGACTTGGCTCTGGGGGAGTGTTACATCCCAGTCCAAAGAAGCCGACTCGGTGGGACATAACCCGATCCCGAGCTGAATAAAGACTTGGCTCTGGGGGAATATTACATCCCCAGTCCAAAGAAATTGACTCGGTGCGACGTAACCTGACCCCGAGCTAAAAGAAAGAATTGGCTCTGGGGGAATGTTACATCCCCAGTCCAAAGAAATCGACTCGGTGGGACTTAACCCAACCCCGAGCTGAAAGAAAGACTTGGCTCTGGCGGAATGTTACATCCCCAGTCCAAAGAAGCCGACTCGGTGGGACGTAACCCGACCCCGAGCTGAAAGAAAGACTTGGCTGGGGGAATGTTACATCCCCAGTCCAAAGAAGCCGACTCGGTGGGACGTAACCCGACCCCGAGTTAAAAGAAAGACTTGGCTCTGGGGGAATGTTACATCCCCAGTCCAAAGAAGCCGACTCAGTGGGACGTAACCCGACCCCGAACTAAAAGAAAGACTTGGCTCTGGGGGAATGTTACATCCCCAGTCCAAAGAAGCCGACTCGGTGGGACGTAACCCCCCCGAGCTAAAAGAAAGACTTGGCTCTGGGGGAATGTTACATCCCCAGTCCAAAGAAGACGACTCGGTGGGACGTAACCCCCGACCCGAGCTAAAAGAAAGACTTGGCTCTGGGGGAATGTTACATCCCCAGTCCAAAGAACTGATTCGGTGGGACGTAACCCGACCCTGAGCTGAAAGAAAGACTTGGCATTGGGGAATGTTACATCCTCATTCCAAAGAAACCGACTCGGTGGGACGTAACCCGACCCCGAGCTGAAAGAAAGACTTGGCTCTGGGGGAATGTTACATCCCCAGTCCAAAGAAGCCGACTCGGTGGGACGTAACCCGACCCCGAGCTAAAAGAAAGACTTGGCACTGGGGGAATGTTACATCCCCAGTCCAAGGAAGCCGACTCGGTGGGACGTAACCTGACCCCTAGCTAAAAGAATGACTTGGCACTAGGGGAATGTTACATCCAAGTCCAAAGAAACCGACTCGATGGGACGTAAACTGACCCCGAGCTAAAAGAAAGAATTGGCACTGGGGGAATGTTACATCCCCAGTCCAAAGAAGCTGACTCGGTGGGACGTAACCCGATCTCGAGCTGAATAAGTACTTGGCTCTGGGGGATTATTACATACCCAGTCCAAAGAAATCGACTCGGTGGGACGTAACCCGACCCCGAGCTAAAAGAAAGACTTGGCTCTGGGGGAGTGTTACATCCCAGTCCAAAGAAGCCGACTCGGTGGGACATAACCCGATCCCGAGCTGAATAAAGACTTGGCTGGGGGAATATTACATCCCCAGTCCAAAGAAATTGACTCGGTGGGACGTAACCCGACCCCGAGCTAAAAGAAAGAATTGGCTCTGGGGGAATGTTACATCCCCAGTCCAAAGAAATCGACTCGGTGGGAATTAACCCAACCCCGAGCTGAAAGAAAGACTTGGCTCTGGGGGAATGTTACATCCCCAGTCCAAAGAAGCCGACTCGGTGGGACGTAACCCGACCCCGAGTTAAAAGAAAGACTTGGCTCTGGGGGAATGTTACATCCCCAGTCCAAAGAAGCGGACTCAGTGGGACGTAACCCGACCCTGAACTAAAAGAAAGACTTGGCTCTGGGGGAATGTTACATCCCCAGTCCAAAGAAATCGACTCGGTGGGAGTAACCCGACCCCGAGCTAAAAGAAAGACTTGGCTCTGGGGGGTGTTACATCCCAGTTCAAAGAAGCCGACTCGGTGGGACGTAACCCGATCCCGAGCTGAAAAAGACTTGGCTCTGGGGGAATATTACATCCCCAGTCCAAAGAAATTGATTCGGTGGGACGTAACCCGACCCCGAGCTAAAAGAAAGACTTGGCTCTGGGGAATGTTACATCCCAGTCCAAAGAAATCGACTCGGTGGGACGTAACCCCCACCCCGAGCTGAAAGAAAGACTTGGCTCAGGGGGAATGTTACATCCCCAGTCCAAAGAAGCAGACTTGGTGGGACGTAACCCGACCCCGAGCTGAAAGAAAGACTTGGCTCTGGGGGAATGTTACATCCCCAGTCCAAAGAAGCCCTACTCGGTGGGACGTAACCCGACCCCGAGCTAAAAGAAAGACTTGGCTCTGGGGGAATGTTACATCCCCAGTCCAAAGAAGCCGACTCGGTGGGACGTAACCCGAACCCGAGCTAAAAGAAAGACTTGGCTCTGGGGGAATGTTACATCCCAGTCCAAAGAACCTGACTCGGTGGGACGTAACCCGACCCCGAGCTAAAAGAAAGACTTGGCTCTGGGGGAATGTTACATCCCCAGTCCAAAGAACCGACTCGGTGGGACGTAACCCGAACCCGAGCTAAAGAAAGACTTGGCTTGGGGGAATGTTACATCCTCAGTCCAAAGAAACCGACTCGGTGGGACGTAACCCGACCCCGAGCTGAAAGAAAGACTTGGCTCTGGGGGAATGTTACATCCCCAGTCCAAAGAAGCCGACTCGGTGGGACGTAACCCGACCCCGAGCTAAAGAAAGACTTGGCTCTGGGGGAATGTTACATCCCCAGTCCAAAGAAGCCGACTCGGTGGGACGTAACCCGACCCCGACCCGACTAAAAGAGACTTGGCTCTTGGGGAATGTTACATCCCCAGTCCAAAGAAGCCGACTCGGTGGGACGTAACCCGACCCGAGCTAAAGAAAGACTTGGCTCTGGAGGAATGTTAGATCCCCAGTCCAAAGAACCGACTCGGTGGGACGTAACCCGACCCTGAGCTGAAAGAAAGACTTGGCTTGGGGGAAGGTTACATCCCCAGTCCAAAGAACCGACTCGGTGGGACGTAACCCGACCCCGAGCTGAAAAAGACTTGGCTCTGGGGGAATGTTACATCCCAGTCCAAAGAAGCCGACTCGGTGGGACGTAACCCGACCTCGAGCTAAAAGAAAGACTTGGCACTGGGGGAATGTTACATCCCAGTCCAAGGAAGCCGACTCGGTGGGACGTAACCCCACCCCGAGCTAAAGAAAGACTTGGCACTAGGGGAATGTTACATCCAGTCCAAGAAAAACCGACTCGGTGGGACGTAAACCGACCCCGAGCTAAAGAAAGACTTGGCACTGGGGGAATGTTACATCCCCAGTCCAAAGAAGCCGACTCGGTGGGACGTAACCCGACCCCGAGCTGAAAAATACTTGGCTCTGGGGGAATGTTACATCCCCAGTCTAAAGAAATCGACTCGGTGGGACGTAACCCGACCCCGAGCTAAAAGAAAGACTTGGCTCTAGGGGAATGTTACATCCCCAGTCCAAAGAAGCCGACTCGGTGGGACGTAACCCGACCCCGAGCTGAAAAAGACTTGGATCTGGGGGAATGTTACATCTCCAGTCCAAAGAAGCCGACTCGGTGGGACGTAACCCGACCCCGAGTGAAAGAAAGACTTGGCTCTGGGGGAATGTTACATCCCCAGTCCAAATAAGGCGACTCGGTGGGACGTAACCCGACCACGAGCTGAAAGAAAGACTTGGCTCTGGGGAATGTTACATCCCAGTCCAAAGAAGCCGACTCGGTGGGACGTAACCCACCCCGAGCTGAAAGAAAGACTTGGCTCTGGGGGAATGTTACATCCCCAGTCCAAAGAAGCCGACTCGGTGGGACGTAACCCGACCCCGAGCTGGAAGAAAGACTTGGCTCTGGGGGAATGTTACATCCCCAGTCCAAAGAAGCCGACTCGGTGGGACGTAACCCGACCCCGAGCTAAAAGAACTCTGGGGGAATGTTACATCCCCAGTCCAAAAGCCGACTCGGTGGGACGTAACCCGACCCGAGCTAAAAGAAAGACTTGTTCTGGGGGAATGTTACATCCCTGTCCAAAGAAGCCGACTCGGTGGGACGTAACCCGACCCCGAGCTAAAAGAAAGACTTGGCTCTGGGGGAATGTTACATCCCCAGTCCAAAGAAGCCGACTCGGTGGGACGTAACCCGACCCCGAGCTAAAGAAAGACTTGGCTCTGGGGGAATGTTACATCCCCAGTCAAAGAAGCCGACTCGGTGGGACCTAACCCGACCCCGAGCTAAAAGAAAGACTTGGCTCTGGGGGAATGTTACATCCCCAGTCCAAAGAAGCCGACTCGGTGGGGCGTAACCCGACCCCGAGCTAAAGAAAGACTTGGCTCTGGGGGATGTTACATCCCAGTCCAAAGAAGCCGACTCGGTGGGACGTAACCCGACCCCGAGCTAAAAGAAAGACTTGGCTCTGGGGGAATGTTACATCCCCAGTCCAAAGAAGCCGACTCGGTGGGACGTAACCCGACCCCGAGCTAAAAGAAAGACTTGGCTCTGGGGGAATGTTACATCCCCAGTCCAAAGAACTGATTCGTGGGACGTAACCCGACCCCGAGCTGAAAGAAAGACTTGGCATTGGGGGAATGTTACATCCTCATTCCAAAGAAACCGACTCGGAAAAGACGGACGTAACCCCGTGGGGACGTAACCCGACCCCGAGCTGAAAGAAAGACTTGCTCTGGGGGAATGTTACCCCATAGTCCAAAGAAGCCGACTCGGTGGGACGTAACCCGACCCCGAGCTAAAAGAAAGACTTGGCTCTGGGGAATGTTACATCCCCAGTCCAAAGAAGCCGACTCGGTGGGACGTAACCCGACCCGAGCTGAATAAAGACTTGGCTCTGGGGGAATGTTACATCCCCAGTCCAAAGAAATCGACTCGGTGGGACGTAACCCGACCCCGAGCTAAAAGAAAGACTTGGCTCTGGGGGAGTGTTACATCCCAGTCCAAAGAAGCCGACTCGGTGGGACGTAACCCGACCCCGAGCTGAATAAAGACTTGGCTCTGGGGGAATGTTACATCCCCAGTCCAAAGAAATTGACTCGGTGGGACGTAACCCGACCCGAGCTAAAAGAAAGAATTGGCTCTAGGGGAATGTTACATCCCCAGTCCAAAGAAGCCGACTCGGTGGGACGTAACCCGACCCCGAGCTGAAAAAAAGACTTGGCTCTGGGGGAATGTTACATCCCCAGTCCAAAGAAGCCGACTCGGTGGGACGTAACCCGACCCCGAGCTGAAAGAAAGACTTGGCTCTGGGGGAATGTTACATCCCCAGTCCAAAGAAGGCGACTCGGTGGGACGTAACCCGACCCGAGCTAAAAGAAAGACTTGGCTCTGGGGAATGTTACATCCCCAGTCCAAAGAAGCCGACTCGGTGGGACGTAACCCGACCCCGATCTAAAAGAAAGACTTGGCTCTGGGGGAATGTTACATCCCCAGTCCAAAGAAGCCGACTCGGTGGGACGTAACCCGAACCCGAGCTAAAAGAAAGACTTGGCTCTGGGGAATGTTACATCCCCAGTCCAAAGAAGCGACTCGGTGGGACGTAACCCGACCCCGAGCTAAAGAAAGACTTGGCTCTGGGGGAATGTTACATCCCCAGTCCAAAGAACTGACTCGGTGGGACGTAACCCGACCCCGAGCTGAAAGAAAGACTTGGCTCTGGGGGAATGTTACATCCTCATTCCAAAGAAACCGACTCGGTGGGACGTAACCCGACCCCGAGCTGAAAGAAAGACTTGGCTCTGGGGGAATGTTACATCCCCATTCCAAAGAAGCCGACTCGGTGGGACGTAACCCGACCCCGAGCTAAAGGAAAGACTTGGCTCTGGGGGAATGTTAGATCCCCAGTCCAAAGAACTGATTCGGTGGCACGTAACCCGACCCTGAGCTGAAAGAAAGACTTGGCATTGGGGGAAGGTTACATCCTCATTCCAAAGAAACCGACTCGGTGGGACGTAACCCGACCCCGAGCTGAAAGAAAGACTTGGCTCTGGGGGAATGTTACATCCCCAGTCCAAAGAAGCCGACTCGGTGGGACGTAACCCGACCCCGAGCTAAAAGAAAGACTTGGCACTGGGGGAATGTTACATCCCCAGTCTAAGGAAGCCGACTCGGTGGGACGTAACCCCACCCCGAGCTAAAAGAAAGACTTGGCACTAGGGGAATGTTACATCCCAGTCCAAAGAAACCGACTCGGTGGGACGTAAACAGACCCCGAGCTAAAAGAAAGACTTGGCACTGGGGGAATGTTACATCCCCAGTCCAAAGAAGCCGACTCGGTGGGACGTAACCCGATCCCGAGCTGAATAAATACTTGGCTCTGGGGGAATATTACATCCCCAGTCCAAAGAAATCGACTCGGTGGGACGTAACCCGACCCCGAGCTAAAAGAAAGACTTGGCTCTAGGGGAGTGTTACATCCCCAGTCCAAAGAAGCCGACTCGGTGGGACGTAACCCGACCCCGAGCTGAAAAAAAGACTTGGATCTAGGGGAATGTTACATCTCCGTCCAAAGAGCCGACTCGGTGGGACGTAACCCGACCCCGAGTTGAAAGAAAGACTTGGCTCTGGGGGAATGTTACATCCCCAGTCTAAATAAGGCGACTCGGTGGGACGTAACCCACCCACGGGCTGAAAGAAAGACTTGGCTCTGGGGGAATGTTACATCCCCAGTCTAATGAAGCCGACTCGGTGGGACGTAACCCAACCCAACCCGAGCTGAAAGAAAGACTTGGCTCTGGGGGAATGTTACATCCCCAGTCCAAAGAAGCCGACTCGGTGGGACATAACCCGACCCCGAGCTGGAAGAAAGACTTGGCTCTGGGGGAATGTTACATCCCCAGTCCAAAGAAGCCGGCTCGGTGGGACGTAACCCGACCCCGAGCTAAAAGAACTCTGGGGGAATGTTACATCCGCAGTCCAAAGAAGCCGACTCGGTGGGACGTAACCGGACCCCGAGCTAAAAGAAAGACTTGGTTCTGGGGGAATGTTACATCCCATGTCCAAAGAAGCCGACTCGGTGGGACGTAACCCGACCTCGAGCTAAAAGAAAGACTTGGCTCTGGGGGAATGTTACATCCCCAGTCCAAAGAAGCCGACTCGGTGGGACGTAACCCGACCCCGAGCTAAAAGAAAGACTTGGCTCTGGGGGAATGTAACATCCCCAGTCGAAAGAAGCCGACTCGGTGGGACGTAACCCGACCCTGAGCTAAAAGAAAGACTTGGCTCTGGGGGAATGTTACATCCCCAGTCCAAAGAAGCCGACTCGGTGGGGCGTAACCCGACCCCGAGATAAAAGAAAGACTTGGCTCTGGGGGAATGTTACATCCCAAGTCCAAAGAAGCCGACTCGGTGGGACGTAACCCGACCCCGAGCTAAAAGAAAGACTTGGCTCTGGGGGAATGTTTCATCCTCCCCGTCCAAAGAAGCTGACTCGGTGGGACGTAACCCGACCCCGAGCTAAAAGAAAGACTTGGCTCTGGGGAATGTTACATCCCCAATCCAAAGAACTGATTCGGTGGGACGTAACCCGACCCTGAGCTGAAAGAAAGAGTTGGCTCTGGGGGAATGTTACATCCCCAGTCCAAAGAAGCCGACTCGGTGGGACGTAACCCGTCCCCGAGCTGAAAGAAAGACTTGGCTCTGGGGGAATGTTACATCCCCAGTCCAAAGAACTGATTCGGTGGGACGTAACCCGACCCGGAGCTGAAAGAAACAGTTGGCTCTGGGGGAATGTTACATCCCCAGTCCAAAGAAGCCGACTCGGTGTGACGTAACCCGACCCCGAGCTGAAAGAAAGACTTGGCTCTGGGGGAATGTTACATTCCCAGTCCAAAGAAGCCGACTCGGTGGGACGTAACCCCCGACCCCGAGCTAAAAGAAAGACTTGGCACTGGGGGAATGTTACATCCTCAGTCCAAAGAAACCAACTCGGTGGGACCTAACCCGACCCCGAGCTGAAATAAAGACTTGGCACTGGGGGAATGTTACATCCCCAGTCTAAATAAACCGACTCGGTGGGACGTAACCCGACCCCGAGCTGAAATAAAGACTTGGCACTGGGGGAATGTTACATCCCCAGACCAAAGAAACCGACTCGGTGGGACGTAACCCGACCCCGAGCTGAAAGAAAGACTTGGCACTGGGGGAATGTTACATCCCCATTCCAAAGAAACCGACTCGGTGGGACGTAACTCGACCCCGAGCTGCAAGAAAGACTTGGCTCTGGGGGAAGGTTACATCCCCAGTCCAAAGAAGATGACTCGGTGGGACGTAACCCGACCCCGAGCTAAAAAAGACTTGGCACTGGGGAATGTTACATCCTCAGTCCAAAGAAACCGACTCGGTGGGACGTAACCCCCACCCCGAGCTAAAAGAAAGACTTGGCTCTGGGGGAATGTTACATCTCCAGTCCAAAGAAGCCGACTCGGTGGGACGTAACCCGACCCCGAGTTAAAAGAAAGACTTTGCTCTGGGGGAATGTTACATCCCCTGTCCAAAGAAGCTGACTCGGTGGGACGTAACCCGACCCCGAGCTAAAAGAAAGACTTGGCTCTGGGGGAATGTTACATCCCCAATCCAAAGAACTGATTCGGTGGGACGTAACCCGACCCTGAGCTGAAAGAAATACTTGGCATTGGGGGAATGTTACATCCTCATTCCAAAGAAACCGACTCGGTGGGACGTAACCCGACCCCGAGCTGAAAGAAAGACTTGGCTCTGGGGGAATGTTACATCCATAGTCCAAAGAAGCCGACTCGGTGGGACGTAACCCGACCCCGAGCTAAAAGAAAGACTTGGCTCTGGGGGAATGTTACATCCCCAGTCCAAAGAAGCCGACTCGGTGGGACGTAACCCGATCCCGAGCTGAATAAAGACTTGGCTCTGGGGGAATATTACATCCCCAGTCCAAAGAAATCGACTCGGTGGGAGGTTAACCCGACCCCGAGCTAAAAGAAAGACTTGGCTCTGGGGGAGTGTTACATCCCAGTTCAAAGAAGCCGACTCGGTGGGACATAACCCGATCCCGAGCTGAATAAAGACTTGTCTCTGGGGGAATATTACACCCCCAGTCCAAAGAAATTGACTAGGTGGGACGTAACCCGACCCCGAGCTAAAAGAAATAATTGGCTCTAGGGGAGTGTTACATCCCCAGTCCAAAGAAGCCGACTCGGTGGGACGTAACCCGACCCCGAGCTGAAAAAAAGACTTGGATCTGGGGGAATGTTACATCCCCAGTCCAAAGAAGCCGACTCGGTGGGACGTAACCCGACCCCGAGTTGAAAGAAAGACTTGGCTCTGGGGGAATGTTACATCCCCAGTATAAATAAGGCGACTCGGTGGGACGTAACCCAACCACGAGCTGAAAGAAAGACTTGGCTCTGGGGGAATGTTACATCCCCAGTCCAAAGAAGCCGACTCGGTGGGACGTAACCCGACCCCGATCTAAAAGAAAGACTTGGCTCTGCGGGAATGTTACATCCCCAGTCCAAAGAAGCCGACTCGGTGGGACGTAACCCGAACCCGAGCTAAAAGAAAGACTTGGCTCTGGGGGAATGTTACATCCCCAGTCCAAAGAAGCTGACTCGGTGGGACGTAACCCGACCCCGAGCTAAAAGAAAGACTTGGCTCTGGGGGAATGTTACATCCCCAGTCCAAAGAACAGATTCGGTGGCACGTAACCCGACCCTGAGCTGAAAGAAAGACTTGGCATTGGGGGAAGGTGTTACACCCTCATTCCAAAGAAACCGACTCGGTGGGACGTAACCCGACCCCGAGCTGAAAGAAAGACTTGGCTCCGGGGAATGTTACATCCCCAGTCCAAAGAAGCCGACTCGGTGGGACGTAACCCGACCCCGAGCTAAAAGAAAGACTTGGCACTGGGGGAATGTTACATCCCCAGTCTAAGGAAGCCGACTCGGTGGACGTAACCCACCCCGAGCTAAAAGAAAGACTTGGCACTAGGGGAATGTTACATCCCAGTCCAAAGAAACCGACTCGGTGGGACGTAAACAGACCCCGAGCTAAAAGAAAGACTTGGCACTGGGGGAATGTTACATCCCCAGTCCAAAGAAGCCGACTCGGTGGGACGTAACCCGATCCCGAGCTGAATAAATACTTGGCTCTGGGGGAATATTACATCCCCAGTCCAAAGAAATCGACTCGGTGGGACGTAACCCGACCCCGAGCTAAAAGAAAGACTTGGCTCTAGGGGAGTGTTACATCCCCAGTCCAAAGAAGCCGACTCGGTGGGACGTAACCCGACCCCGAGCTGAAAAAAAGACTTGGATCTAGGGGAATGTTACATCTCCAGTCCAAAGAAGCCGACTCGGTGGGACGTAACCCGACCCCGAGTTGAAAGAAAGACTTGGCTCTGGGGGAATGTTACATCCCCAGTCTAAATAAGGCGACTCGGTGGGACGTAACCCAACCACGGGCTGAAAGAAAGACTTGGCTCTGGGGGAATGTTACATCCCCAGTCTAATGAAGCCGACTCGGTGGGACGTAACCCAACCCCGAGCTGAAAGAAAGACTTGGCTCTGGGGGAATGTTACATCCCCAGTCCAAAGAAGCCGACTCGGTGGGACATAACCCGACCCCGAGCTGGAAGAAAGACTTGGCTCTGGGGGAATGTTACATCCCCAGTCCAAAGAAGCCGGCTCGGTGGGACGTAACCCGACCCCGAGCTAAAAGAACTCTGGGGGAATGTTACATCCGCAGTCCAAAGAAGCCGACTCGGTGGGACGTAACCCGACCCCGAGCTAAAAGAAAGACTTGGTTCTGGGGGAATGTTACATCCCATGTCCAAAGATGCCGACTCGGTGGGACGTAACCCGACCTCGAGCTAAAAGAAAGACTTGGCTCTGGGGGAATGTTACATCCCCAGTCCAAAGAAGCCGACTCGGTGGGACGTAACCCGACCCCGAGCTAAAAGAAAGACTTGGCTCTGGGGGAATGTAACATCCCCAGTCGAAAGAAGCCGAATCGGTGGGACGTAACCCGACCCTGAGCTAAAAGAAAGACTTGGCTCTGGGGGAATGTTACATCCCCAGTCCAAAGAAGCCGACTCGGTGGGGCGTAACCCGACCCCGAGATAAAAGAAAGACTTGGCTCTGGGGGAATGTTACATCCCAAGTCCAAAGAAGCCGACTCGGTGGGACGTAACCCGACCCCGAGCTAAAAGAAAGACTTGGCTCTGGGGGAATGTTTCATCCCCAGTCCAAAGAAGCTGACTCGGTGGGACGTAACCCGACCCCGAGCTAAAAGAAAGACTTGGCTCTGGGGGAATGTTACATCCTCAATCCAAAGAACTGATTCGGTGGGACGTAACCCGACCCTGAGCTGAAAGAAAGAGTTGGCTCTGGGGGAATGTTACATCCCCAGTCCAAAGAAGCCGACTCGGTGGGACGTAACCCGTCCCCGAGCTGAAAGAAAGACTTGGCTCTGGGGGAATGTTACATCCCCAGTCCAAAGAACGGATTCGGTGGGACGTAACCCGACCCGGAGCTGAAAGAAACAGTTGGCTCTGGGGGAATGTTACATCCCCAGTCCAAAGAAGCCGACTCGGTGTGACGTAACCCGACCCCGAGCTGAAAGAAAGACTTGGCTCTGGGGGAATGTTACATTCCCAGTCCAAAGAAGCCGACTCGGTGGGACGTAACCCGACCCCGAGCTAAAAGAAAGACTTGGCACTGGGGGAATGTTACATCCTCAGTCCAAAGAAACCAACTCGGTGGGACCTAACCCGACCCCGAGCTGAAATAAAGACTTGGCACTGGGGGAATGTTACATCCCAGTCTAAATAAACCGACTCGGTGGGACGTAACCCGACCCCGAGCTGAAATAAAGACTTGGCACTGGGGGAATGTTACATCCCCAGACCAAAGAAACCGACTCGGTGGGACGTAACCCGACCCCGAGCTGAAAGAAAGACTTGGCACTGGGGGAATGTTACATCACCATTCCAAAGAAACCGACTCGGTGGGACGTAACTCGACCCCGAGCTGGAAGAAAGACTTGGCTCTGGGGGAAGGTTACATCCCCAGTCCAAAGAAGATGACTCGGTGGGACGTAACCCGACCCCGAGCTAAAAGAAAGACTTGGCACTGGGGGAATGTTACATCCTCAGTCCAAAGAAACCGACTCGGTGGGACGTAACCCGACCCCGAGCTAAAAGAAAGACTTGGCTCTGGGGGAATGTTACATCTCCAGTCCAAAGAAGCCGACTCGGTGGGACGTAACCCGACCCCGAGTTAAAAGAAAGACTTTGCTCTGGGGGAATGTTACATCCCCTGTCCAAAGAAGCTGACTCGGTGGGACGTAACCCGACCCCGAGCTAAAAGAAAGACTTGGCTCTGGGGGAATGTTACATCCCCAGTCCAAAGAACTGATTCGGTGGGACGTAACCCGACCCTGAGCTGAAAGAAAGACTTGGCTCTGGGGGAATGTTACATCCCCAGTCCAAAGAAGCCGACTCGGTGGGACGTAACCCAACCCCGAGCTGAAAAAAGACTTTGCTTTGGGGGAATGTTACATCCCCAGTCCAAAGAAGCCGACTCGGTGGGACGTAACCCGACCCCGAGATAAAAGAAAGACTTGGCCTGGGGGAATGTTACATCCCCAGTCCAAAGAAACCGACTCGGTGGGACGTAACCCGACCCCGATCTGAAATAAAGACTTGGCTCTGGGGGAATGTTACATCCTCAGTCCAAAGAAACCGACTCGGTGGGACGTAACCCGACCCCGAGCTGAAAGAAAGACTTGGCACTGGAGGAATGTTACATCTCCCAGTCAAAGAAGAAACCGACTCGGTGGGACGTAACCCGACCCCGAGCTGAAATAAAGACTTGGCTCTGGGGAATGTTACATCCCCAGTCCAAAGAAACCACTCGGTGGGACGTAACCCGACCCCGAGCTGAAAGAAAGACTTGGCACTGGGGGAATGTTACATCCCCAGTCCAAAGAAACCGACTCGGTGGGACGTAACCCGACCCCGAGCTGAAAGAAAGACTTGGCTCTGGGGGAATGTTACATCCCCAGTCCAAAGAAGCCGACTCGGTGGGGCGTAACCCGACCCCGAGCTAAAAGAAAGACTTGGCTCTGGGGGAATGTTACATCCCAAGTCCAAAGAAGCCGACTCGGTGGGACGTAACCCGACCCCGAGCTAAAAGAAAGACTTGGCACTGGGGGAATGTTACATCCTCAGTCCAAAGAAAAAGACTCGGTGGGACGTAACCCGACCCCGAGCTAAAAGAAAGACTTGGCTCTGGGGGAATGTTACATCCCCAGTCCAAAGAAGCTGACTCGGTGGGACGTAACCCGACCCCGAGTTAAAAGAAAGACTTTGCTCTGGGGGAATGTTACATCCCCTGTCCAAAGAAGCTGACTCGGTGGGACGTAACCCGACCCCGAGCTAAAAGAAAGACTTGGCTCTGGGGGAATGTTACATCCCCAGTCCAAAGAACTGATTCGGTGGGACGTAACCCGACCCTGAGCTGAAAAGAAAGACTTGGCTCTGGGGGAATGTTACATCCCCAGTCCAAAGAAGCCGACTCAGTGGGACGTAACCCGACCCCGAGCTGAAAAAAGACTTGCTCTGGGGGAATGTTACATCCCCAGTCCAAAGAAGCCGACTCGGTGGGACGTAACCCGACCCCGAGATAAAAGAAAGACTTGGCACTGAGGGAATGTTACATCCTCATTCCAAAGAAACCAACTCGGTGGGACGTAACCCGACCCCGATCTGAAATAAAGTCTTGGAACTGGGGGAATGTTACATCCTCAGTCCAAAGAAACCGACTCGGTGGGACGTAACCCGACCCCGAGCTGAAATAAAGACTTGGCACTGGAGGAATGTTACATCTCCAATCCAAAGAAACCGACTCGGAGGGACGTAATCCGACCCCGAGCTGAAATAAAGACTTGGCACTGGGGGAATGTTACATCCCCAGTCCAAAGAAACCACTCGGTGGGACGTAACCCGACCCCGAGCTGAAAGAAAGACTTGGCACTGGGGGAATGTTACATCCCCAGTCCAAAGAAACCGACTCGGTGGGACGTAACCCGACCCCGAGCTGAAAGAAAGACTTGGCTCTAGGGGAATGTTACATCCCCAGTCCAAAGAAGCCGACTCGGTGGGGCGTAACCCGACCCCGAGCTAAAAGAAAGACTTGGCTCTGGGGGAATGTTACATCCCAAGTCCAAAGAAGCCGACTCGGTGGGACGTAACCCGACCCCGAGCTAAAAGAAAGACTTGGCTCTGGGGGAATGTTACATCCCCAATCCAAAGAAGCTGACTCGGTGGGACGTAACCCGACCCCGAGCTAAAAGAAAGACTTGGCTCTGGGGGAATGTTACATCCCCAATCCAAAGAACTGACTCGGTGGGACGTAACCCGACCCTGAGCTGAAAAGAAAGAGTTGGCTCTGGGGGAATGTTACATCCCCAGTCCAAAGAATGACTCGGTGGGACGTAACCCGTCCCGAGCTGAAAGAAAGACTTGGCTCTGGGGGAATGTTACATCCCAGTCCAAAGAAGCCGACTCGGTGGGACGTAACCCGACCCCGAGCTAAAAGAAAGACTTGGCTCTGGGGGAATGTTACATCCCCAGTCCAAAGAACTGATTCGGTGGGACGTAACCCGACCCGGAGCTGAAAGAAACACTTGGCTCTGGGGGAATGTTACATCCCAGTCCAAAGAAGCCGACTCGGTGGGACGTAACCCGACCCCGAGCTGAAAGAAAGACTTGGCTCTGGGGGAATGTTACATTCCCAGTCCAAAGAAGCCGACTCGGTGGGACGTAACCCGACCCCGAGCTAAAAGAAAGACTTGGCTCTGGGGGAATGTTACATCCTCAGTCAAAAGAAACCAACTCGGTGGGACCTAACCCGACCCCGAGCTGAAAAGAAAGACTTGGCACTGGGGGAATGTTACATCCCCAGTCCAAAGAAACCGACTCGGTGGGACGTAACCCGACCCCGAGCTGAAAAATAAAGACTTGGCACTGGGGAATGCGACCCCCCTAAAAGAAGACTTGGACTCTGGAATGTTCATCTCCGTCCTCCCTCCGACGGACCAAAAGAAAGACACTGGGGGGAATGTTACATCCCCAGACCAAAGAAACCGACTCGGTGGGACGTAACCCGACCCCGAGCTGAAAAGAAAGACTTGGCACTGGGGGAATGTTACATCCCCAGTCCAAAGAAACCGACTCGGTGGGACGTAACCCGACCCCGAGCTGGAAGAAAGACTTGGCTCTGGGGGAAGGTACATCCCCAGTCCAAAGAAGATAACTCGGTGGGACGTAACCCGACCCCGAGGTGAAAAAAAGACTTTGTTTTGGGGGAATGTTACATCCCCAGTCCAAAGAAGCCGACTCGGTGGGACGTAACCCGACCCCGAGATAAAAGAAAGACATGGCACTGGGGGAATGTTACATCCTCATTCCAAAGAAACCAACTCGGTGGGACGTAACCCGACCCCGATCTGAAATAAAGTCTTGGAACTGGGGGAATGTTACATCCTCAGTCCAAAGAAACCGACTCGGTGGGACGTAACCCGACCCCGAGCTGAAATAAAGACTTGGCACTGGGGGAATGTTACATCCCCAATCCAAAGAAACCGACTCGGTGGGACGTAACCCGACCCCGAGCTGAAATAAAGACTTGGCACTGGGGGAATGTTACATCCCCAGTCCAAAGAAACCACTCGGTGGGACGTAACCCGACCTCGAGCTGAAAGAAAGACTTGGCACTGGGGGAATGTTACATCCCCAGTCCAAAGAAACCGACTCGGTGGGACGTAACCCGACCCCGAGCTGAAAGAAAGACTTGGCTCTGGGGGAATGTTACATCCCCAGTCCAAAGAAGCCGACTCGGTGGGGCGTAACCCGACCCCGAGCTAAAAGAAAGACTTGGCTCTGGGGGAATGTTACATCCCCAGTCCAAGAAGCCGACTCGGTGGGACGAAACCGACCCCGAGCAAAAGAAAGACTTGGCACTGGGGGAATGTTACATCCTCAGTCCAAAGAACCGACTCGGTGGGACGTAACCCGACCCCGAGCTAAAAGAAAGACTTGGCTCTGGGGGAATGTTACATCCCCAGTCCAAAGAAGCCGACTCGGTGGGACGTAACCCGACCCCGAGCTAAAAAAAAGACTTGGCTCTGGGGGAATGTTACATCCCCAGTCCAAAGAACTTACTCGGTGGGACGTAACCCGACCCTGAGCTGAAAGAAAGACTTGGCTCTTGGGGAATGTTACATCCCCAGTCCAAAGAAACCGACTCGGTGGGACGTAACCCGACCCCGAGCTGAAAGAAAGACTTGGCTCTGGGGGAATGTTACATCCCCAGTCCAAAGAAGCCGACTCGGTGGGACGTAACCCGACCCCGAGCTAAAAGAAAGACTTGGCTTGGGGAATGTTACATCCCCAGTCCAAAGAAGCCGACTCGGTGGGACGTAACCCGACCCCGAGCTAAAAGAAAGACTTGGCACTGGGGGAATGTTACATCCCAGTCCAAAGAAACCGACTCGGTGGGACGTAACCCGACCCCGAGCTAAAAGAAAGACTTGGCTCTGGGGGAATGTTACATCCCCAGTCCAAAGAAGCCGACTCGGTGGGACGTAACCCGACCCCGAGCTAAAAGAAAGACTTGCTCTGGGGGAATGTTACATCCCCAGTCCAAAGAAGCCGACTCGGTGGGACGTAACCCGACCCCGAGCTAAAAGAAAGACTTGGCTCTGGGGGAATGTTACATCCCAGTCCAAAGAACTGACTCGGTGGGACGTAACCCGACCCTGAGCTGAAAAGAAAGACTTGGCTCTTGGGGAATGTTACATCCCCAGTCCAAAGAAGCCGACTCAGTGGGACGTAACCCGACCCCGAGCTGAAAAAAAGAACTTTGCTTTGGGGGAATGTTACATCCCCAGTCCAAAGAAGCCGACTCGGTGGTACGTGACACCCCCCCGAGATAAAAAAAAACTTGGCACTGGGGGAATGTTACATCCTCATTCCAAAGAAACCAACTCGGTGGGACGTAACCGACCCCGAGCTGAAATAAAGACTTGGCTCTGGGGAATGTTACATCCTCAGTCCAAAGAAGCCGACTCGGTGGGACGTAACCCGACCCCGAGCTGAAATAAAGACTTGGCACTGGGGGAATGTTACATCCCCAGTCCAAAGAAATCGACTCGGTGGGACGTAACCCGACCCCGAGCTGAAAGAAAGACTTGGCACTGGGGAATGTTACATCCCAGTCCAAAGAAACCGACTCGGTGGAACGTAACCCGACCCCGAGCTGAAAGAAAGACTTGGCACTGGGGGAATGTTACATCCCCAGTCCAAAGAAACCGACTCGGTGGGACGTAACCCGACCCCGAGCTGAAAAGAAAGACTTGGCTCTGGGGGAATGTTACATCCCCAGTCCAAAGAAGCCGACTCGGTGGGACGTAACCCGACCCCGAGCTAAAAGAAAGACTTGGCTCTGGGGGAATGTTACATCCCCAGTCCAAAGAAGCCGACTCGGTGGGACGTAACCCGACCCCGAGCTAAAAGAAAGACTTGGCTCTGGGGGAATGTTACATCCCCAGTCCAAAGAAGCCGACTCGGTGGGACGTAACCCGACCCCGAGCTAAAAAAAGACTTGGCTCTGGGGGAATGTTACATCCCCAGTCCAAAGAACCGACTCGGTGGGACGTAACCCGACCCTGAGCTGAAAGAAAGACTTGGCTCTGGGGGAATGTTACATCCCCAGTCCAAAGAAGCCGACTCGGTGGGACGTAACCCGACCCCGAGCTGAAAGAAAGACTTGGCTCTGGGGGAATGTTACATTCCCAGTCCAAAGAAGCCGACTCGGTGGGACGTAACCCGACCCCGAGCTAAAAGAAAGACTTGGCTCTGGGGGAATGTTACATCCCCAGTCCAAAAACCGACTCGGTGGGACGTAACCCGACCCCGAGCTGAAAGAAAGAACTTGGCTCTGGGGGAATGTTACATCCCCAGTCCAAAGAAGCCGACTCGGTGGGACGTAACCCGACCCCGAGCTGAAAGAAAGACTTGGCTCTGGGGGAATGTTACATTCCCAGTCCAAAGAAGCCGACTCGGTGGGACGTAACCCGACCCCGAGCTCAAAGAAAGACTTGGCACTGGGGGAATGTTACATCCCAGTCCAAAGAAACCACTCGGTGGGACGTAACCCGACCCCGAGCTGAAATAAAGACTTGGCACTGGGGGAATGTTACATCCCCAGTCCAAAGAAACCGACTCGGTGGGACGTAACCCAACCCCGAGCTGAAATAAAGACTTGGCACTGGGGGAATGTTACATCCCCAGTCCAAAGAAACCGACTCGGTGGGACGTAACCCGACCCCGAGCTGAAAGAAAGACTTGGCACTGGGGGAATGTTACATCCCCAGTCCAAAGAAACGACTCGGTGGGACGTAACCCGACCCCGAGCTGGAAGAAAGACTTGGCTCTGGGGGAATGTTACATCCCCAGTCCAAAGAAGAGACTCGGTGGGACGTAACCCGACCCCGAGCTAAAAGAAAGACTTGGCACTGGGGGAATGTTACATCCCAGTCCAAAGAAACCGACTCGGTGGGACGTAACCCGACCCCGAGCTAAAAGAAAGACTTGGCTCTGGGGGAATGTTACATCCCCAGTCCAAAGAAGCCGACTCGGTGGGACGTAACCCGACCCCGAGTAAAAGAAAGACTTTGCTCTGGGGGAATGTTACATCCCCAGTCCAAAGAAGCTGACTCGGTGGGACGTAACCCGACCCTGAGCTAAAAGAAAGACTTGGCTCTGGGGGAATGTTACATCCCCAGTCCAAAGAACTGATTCGGTGGGACGTAACCCGACCCTGAGCTGAAAAGAAAGACTTGGCTCTGGGGGAATGTTACATCCCCAGTCCAAAGAAGCCGACTCAGTGGGACGTAACCCGACCCCGAGCTGAAAAAAAGACTTTGCTTTGGGGGAATGTTACATCCCCAGTCCAAAGAAGCCGACTCGGTGGGACGTAACCCGACCCCGAGATAAAAGAAAGACTTGGCACTGGGGGAATGTTACATCCTCATTCCAAAGAAACCATCTCGGTGGGACGTAACCCGACCCCGATCTGAAAGAAAGACTTGGCACTGGGGGAATGTTACATCCTCAGTCCAAAGAAACCGACTCGGTGGGACGTAACCCGACCCCGAGCTGAATAAGACTTGGCACTGGGGGAATGTTACATCTCCAATCCAAAGAAACCGACTCGGGGGACGTAACCCGACCCCGAGCTGAATAAAGACTTGGCACTGGGGGAATGTTACATCCCCAGTCCAAAGAAACCACTCGGTGGGACGTAACCCGACCCCGAGCTGAAAGAAAGACTTGGCACTGGGGGAATGTTACATCCCAGTCCAAAGAAACCGACTCGGTGGGACGTAACCCGACCCCGAGCTGAAAGAAAGACTTGGCTCTGGGGGAATGTTACATCCCCAGTCCAAAGAAATGACTCGGTGGGACGTAACCCGACCCCGAGCTAAAAGAAAGACTTGGCACTGGGGGAATGTTACATCCCCAGTCCAAAGAAACCGACTCGGTGGGACGTAACCCGACCCCGAGCTAAAAGAAAGACTTGGCTGGGGGAATGTTACATCCCCAGTCCAAAGAAGCCGACTCGGTGGGACGTAACCCGACCCCGAGCTAAAAGAAAGACTTGGCACTAGGGGAATGTTACATCCCAGTCCAAAGAAACCGACTCGGTGGGACGTAAACCGACCCCGAGCTAAAAGAAAGACTTGGCACTAGGGGAAGGTTACAACCCCAATCTAAAGAAGCCGACTCGGTGGGACATAACCCGATCCCGAGCTGAATAAAGACTTGGCTTTGGGGGAATGTTACATCCCCAGTCCAAAAAAGCCGACTCGGTGGGACGTAACCCGACCCCGAGCTGAAAGAAAGACTTGGCTCTGGGAGAATGTTACATCCCCAGTCCAAAGAAATTGACTCGGTGGGACGTAACCCGACCCCGAGCTAAAAGAAAGAATTGGCTCTGGGGGAATGTTACATCCCCAGTCCAAAGAAATCGACTCGGTGGGACTTAACCCAACCCCGAGCTGAAAGAAAGACTTGGCTCTGGGGGAATGTTACATCCCCAGTCCAAAAACGGCGACTCGGTGGGACGTAACCCGACCCCGAGCTGAAAGAAAGACTTGGCTCTGGGGAGAATGTTACATCCCAGTCCAAAGAAGTCGACTCGGTGGGACGTAACCCGACCCCGAGCTAAAAGAAAGACTTGGCTCTGGGGGAATGTTACATCCCAGTCCAAAGAAGCCGACTCGGTGGGACGTAACCCGACCCCGAGCTAAAAGAAAGACTTGGCTCTGGGGGAATGTTACATCCCCAGTCCAAAGAAGCCGACTCGGTGGGACGTAACCCGACCCCGAGCTAAAAGAAAGACTTGGCTCTGGGGGAATGTTACATCCCCAGTCCAAAGAACTGATTCGGTGGGACGTAACCCGAACTGAGCTGAAAGAAAGACTTGGCATTGGGGAATGTTACATCCTCATTCCAAAGAAACCGACTCGGTGGGACGTAACCCGACCCCGAGCTGAAAGAAAGACTTGGCTCTGGGGGAATGTTACATCCCCAGTCCAAAGAAGCCGACTCGGTTGGACGTAACCCGACCCCGAGCTAAAAGAAAGACTTGGCACTGGGGGAATGTTACATCCCCAGTCCAAAGAAGCCGACTCGGTGGGACGTAACCCGACCCCCCCGAGCTAAAAGAAAGACTTGGCACTAGGGGAATGTTACATCCCCAGTCCAAAGAAGAAACCGACTCGGTGGGACGTAAACCGACCCCGAGCTAAAAGAAAGACTTGGCTGGGGGAATGTTACATCCCCAGTCCAAAGAAGCCGACTCGGTGGGACGTAACCCGATCCCGAGCTGAAATAAATACTTGGCTCTGGGGGAATATTACATCCCCAGTCCAAAGAAATCGACTCGGTGGGACGTAACCCGACCCCGAGCTAAAAGAAAGACTTGGCTCTGGGGGAGTGTTACATCCCCAGTCCAAAGAAGCCGACTCGGTGGGACGCAAACCCGATCCCGTGCTGAATAAAGACTTGGCTCTGGGGGAATATTTCATCCCCAGTCCAAAGAAACTGACTCGGTGGGACGTCACCCGACCCCGAGCTGAAAGAAAGACTTGGCTCTGGGGGAATGTTACATCCCCAGTCCAAAGAAGCCGACTCGGTGGGACGTAACCCGACCCCGAGCTGGAAGAAAGACTTGGCTCTGGGGGAATGTTACATCCCCAGTCCAAAGAAGCCGACTCGGTGGGATGTAACCCGACCCCGAGCTACAAGAAAGACTTGGCTCTGGTGGAATGTTACATCCCCAGTCCAAAGAAGCCGACTCGGTGGGGCGTAACCCGACCCCGAGCTAAAAGAAAGACTTGGCTCTGGGGGAATGTTACATCCCAAGTCCAAAGAAGCCGACTCGGTGGGACGTAACCCGACCCCGAGCTAAAAGAAAGACTTGGCTCTGGGGGAATGTTACATCCCCAGTCCAAAGAAACCGACTCGGTGGGACGTAACCCGACCCCGAGCTAAAAGAAAGACTTGGCTCTGGGGGAATGTTACATCCCCAGTCCAAAGAAGCCGACTCGGTGGGACGTAACCCGACCCCGAGCTAAAAGAAAGACTTGGCACTGGGGGAATGTTACATCCCCAGTCCAAAGAAGCCGACTCGGTGGGACGTAACCCGACCCCGAGCTGAAAGAAAGACTGGCTCTGGGGGAATGTTACATCTCCAGTCCAAAGAAACCGACTCGGTGGGACGTAACCCGACCCCGAGCTGAAAGAAAGACTTGGCACTGGGGGAATGTTACATCCCCAGTCCAAAGAACCACTCGGTGGGACGTAACCCGACCCCGAGCTGAAAGAAAGACTTGGCACTGGGGGAATGTTACATCCCCAGTCCAAAGAACCGACTCGGTGGGACGTAACCCGACCCCGAGCTGAAAGAAAGACTTGGCTCTGGGGGAATGTTACATCCCCAGTCCAAAGAAGATGACTCGTGGGACGTAACCCGACCCCGAGCTAAAAGAAAGACTTGGCACTGGGGGAATGTTACATCCCCAGTCCAAAGAAACCGACTCGGTGGGACGTAACCCGACCCCGAGCTGCTAAAAGAAAGACTTGGCTCTGGGGGAATGTTACATCCCCAGTCCAAAGAAGCCGACTCGGTGGGACGTAACCCGACCCCGAGCTAAAAGAAAGACTTGGCACTGGGGGAATGTTACATCCCAGTCCAAAGAAGAACCGACTCGGTGGGACGTAAACCGACCCCGAGCTAAAGAAAGACTTGGCACTGGGGAATGTTACAACCCCAGTCCAAAGAAGCCGACTCGGTGGGACGTAACCCGACCCCGAGCTGAAGAAAGACTTGGCTTGGGGGAATGTTACATCCCCAGTCCAAAAAAGCCGACTCGGTGGGACGTAACCCGACCCCGAGCTGAAAGAAAGACTTGGCTCTGGGGGAATGTTACATCCCCAGTCCAAAGAAATTGACTCGGTGGGACGTAACCCGACCCCGAGCTAAAAGAAAGACTTGGCTCTGGGGGAATGTTACATCCCCAGTCCAAAGAAATCGACTCGGTGGGACGTAACCCGACCCCGAGCTGAAAGAAAGACTTGGCTCTGGGGGAATGTTACATCCCCAGTCCAAAAACCGACTCGGTGGGACGTAACCCGACCCCGAGCTGAAAGAAAGACTTGGCTCTGGGGGAATGTTACATCCCCAGTCCAAAGAAGCCGACTCGGTGGGACGTAACCCGACCCCGAGCTAAAAGAAAGACTTGGCTCTGGGGGAATGTTACATCCCCAGTCCAAAGAAGCCGACTCGGTGGGACGTAACCCGACCCCGAGCTGAAAGAAAGACTTGGCTCTGGGGGAATGTTACATCCCCAGTCCAAAGAAGCCGACTCGGTGGGACGTAACCCGACCCCGAGCTGAAAGAAAGATGGCACTGGGGGAATGTTACATCCCCAGTCCAAAGAAACCGACTCGGAGGGACGTAATCCGACCCCGAGCTGAAATAAAGACTTGGCACTGGGGGAATGTTACATCCCCAGTCCAAAGAAACCACTCGGTGGGACGTAACCCGACCCCGAGCTGAAAGAAATACTTGGCACTGGGGGAATGTTACATCCCCAGTCCAAAGAAACCGGCTCGGTGGGACGTAACCCGACCCCGAGCTGAAAGAAAGACTTGGCTCTGGGGGAATGTTACATCCCCAGTCCAAAGAAGATGACTCGTTGGGACGTTACCCGACCCCGAGCTAAAAGAAAGTCTTGGCACTGGGGGAATGTTACATCCTCAGTCCAAAGAAACCGACTCGGTGGTACGTAACTCGACCCCGAGCTAAAAGAAAGACTTGGCAATGGGGGAATGTTACATCCCCAGTCCAAGGAAGCCGACTCGGTGGGACGTAACCCGACCCCGAGCTAAAAGAAAGACTTGGCACTAGGGGAATGTTACATCCCAGTCCAAAGAAACCGACTCGGTGGGACGTAAACCGACCCCGAGCTGAAAGAAAGACTTGGCACTGGGGGAATGTTACATCCCCAGTCCAAAGAAACCGACTCGGTGGGACGTAACCCGACCCCGAGCTGAAAGAAAGACTTGGCTCTGGGGGAATGTTACATCCCCAGTCCAAAGAAGCCGACTCGGTGGGACGTAACCCGACCCCGAGAAAGAAAGACTTGGCTCTGGGGGAATGTTACATCCCCAGTCCAAAGAAACCGACTCGGTGGGACGTAACCCGACCCCGAGCTGAAAGAAAGACTTGGCTCTGGGGGAATGTTACATCCCCAGTCCAAAGAAACCGACTCGGTGGGACGTAACCCGACCCCGAGCTGAAAGAAAGACTTGGCTCTGGGGGAATGTTACATCCCCAGTCCAAAGAAACCGACTCGGTGGGACGTAACCCGACCCCGAGCTGAAAGAAAGACTTGGCTCTGGGGGAATGTTACATCCCCAGTCCAAAGAAGACCGACTCGTTGGGACGTAACCCGACCCCGAGCTAAAAGAAAGACTTGGCACTGGGGGAATGTTACATCCTCAGTCCAAAGAAACCGACTCGGTGGTACGTAACTCGACCCCGAGCTAAAAGAAAGACTTGGCAATGGGGGAATGTTACATCCCCAGTCCAAGGAAGCCGACTCGGTGGGACGTAACCCGACCCCGAGCTGAATTAAAGACATGGCACTGGAGGAATGTTACATCTCCAATCCAAAGAAACCGACTCGGAGGGACGTAATCCGACCCCGAGCTGAAATAAAGACTTGGCACTGGGGGAATGTTACATCCCCAGTCCAAAGAAACCACTCGGTGGGACGTAACCCGACCCCGAGCTGAAAAGAAATACTTGGCACTGGGGGAATGTTACATCCCCAGTCCAAAGAAACGACTCGGTGGGACGTAACCCGACCCCGAGCTAAAAGAAAGACTTGGCTCTGGGGGAATGTTACATCCCCAGTCCAAAGAAACCGACTCGGTGGGACGTAACCCGACCCCGAGCTAAAAGAAAGACTTGGCTCTGGGGGAATGTTACATCCCCAGTCCAAAGAAGCCGACTCGGTGGGACGTAACCCGACCCCGAGCTGAAAGAAAGACTTGGCTGTGGGGGAATGTTACATCCCCAGTCCAAAGAAGCCGACTCGGTGGGACGTAACCCGACCCCGAGCTGGAAGAAAGACTTGGCTCTGGGGGAATGTTACATCCCCAGTCCAAAGAAGCCGACTCGGTGGGACGTAACCCGACCCCGAGCTAAAAGAACTCTGGGGGAATGTTACATCCCCAGTCCAAAGAAGCCGACTCGGTGGGACGTAACCCGACCCCGAGCTAAAAGAAAGACTTGGCTCTGGGGGAATGTTACATCCCCAGTCCAAAGAAGCCGACTCGGTGGGACGTAACCCGACCCCGAGCTGGAAGAAAGACTTGGCTCTGGGGGAATGTTACATCCCCAGTCCAAAGAAGCCGACTCGGTGGGACGTAACCCGACCCCGAGCTAAAAGAACTCTGGGGGAATGTTACATCCCCAGTCCAAAGAAGCCGACTCGGTGGGACGTAACCCGACCCCGAGCTAAAGAAAGACTTGGCTCTGGGGGAATGTTACATCCCCAGTCCAAAGAAGCCGACTCGGTGGGACGTACCCGACCCCGAGCTAAAAGAAAGACTTGGCTCTGGGGGAATGTTACATCCCCAGTCCAAAGAAGCCGACTCGGTGGGACGTAACCCGACCCCGAGCTAAAAGAAAGACTTGGCTCTGGGGGAATGTTACATCCCAGTCCAAAGAAGCGTAACCCAACCCCGAGCTAAAAGAAAGACTTGGCTCTGGGGAATGTTACATCACCAGTCCAAAGAAACCGACTCAGTGGGACGTAACCCGACCCCGAGCTAAAAGAAAGACTTGGCACTGGGGGAATGTTACATCTTCAGTCCAAAGAAACCAACTCGGTGGGGCGTAACCCGACCTCGAGCTAAAATAAACCTTGGCACTGGGGGAATGTTACATCCTCAGTCCAAAGAAACCGAATCGATGGGACGTAACCCGACCCCGAGCTGAAATAAAGACTTGGCACTGGGGGAATGTTACATCACCACTCCAAATAAACCAACTCGGTGGGACGTAACCCGACCCCGAGCTGAAATAAAGACTTGGCAATGGGGGAATGTTACATCCCTAGACCAAAAACCGACTCGGTGGGACGTAACCCGACTCCGAGCTGAAAGAAAGACTTGGCACTGGGGGAATGTTACATCCCCAGTCCAAAGAAACCGACTCGGTGGGACGTAACCCGATCCCGAGCTGGAAGAAAGACTTGGCTTTGGGGGAATGTTACATCCCCAGTCCAAGAAGATGACTCGGTGGGACGTAACCCGACCCCGAGCTAAAAGAAAGACTTGGCACTGGGGGAATATTACATCCTCAGTCCAAAGAAACCGACTCGGTAGGACGTAACCCGACCCCGAGCTTAAATAAAGGATTGGCAAAGGGGGATGTTACATCCCCAGAACAAAGAAATCGACTCGGTGGGACGTAACCCGACCCCGAGCTGAAAGACAGACTTGGCACTGGGGGAATTTTACATCCTCAGTCCAAAGAAACCGACTCGGTGGGACGTAACCCGACCCTAAGCTGGAAGAAAGACTTGGCTCTAGGGGAATGTTACATCCCCAGTCCAAAGAAGATGACTCGGTGGGACGTAACCCGACCCCGAGCTAAAAGAAAGACTTTTCACTGGGGGAATGTTACATCCTCAGTCCAAAGAAACCGACTCGGTGGGACGTAACTCGACCCCGAGCTTAAAGAAAGACTTGGCTGTGGGTGAATGTTACATCCCCAGTCCAAAGAAGCCGACTCGGTGGGATGTAACCCGACCCCGAGCTAAAAGAAAGACTTGGCTCTGGGGGAATGTTACATCCCCAGTCCAAAGAAGCTGAGTCGGTGGGACGTAACCCGACCCCGAGCTAAAAGAAAGACTTGGCTCTGGGGGAATGTTACATCCCCAGTCCAAAGAACTGATTCGGTGGGACGTAACCCGACCCTGAGCTGAAAAGAAAGACTTGGCTCTGAGGGAATGTTACATCCTCAGTCCAAAGAATCCGACTCGGTGGGACGTAACCCGACCCCGAGCTAAAAGAAAGACTTGGCTCTGGGGGAATGTTACATACCCTGTCCAAAGAACCCGACTCGGTGCGACGTAACCCGACCCCGAGATAAAAGAAAGACTTGGCACTGGGGGAATGTTACATCCCCAGTCCAAAGAAATCGACTCGGTGGGACGTAACCCGACCCCGAGCTGAAAGAAAGACTTCGCTCTGGGGGAATGTTATATCCCCAGTCCAAATAAGATGACTCGGTGGGACGTAACCCGACCCCTAGCTAAAAGAAAGACTTGGCACTGGGGGAATGTTACATCCTCAGTCCAAAGAAACCGACTCGGTGGGTCCTAACCCGACCCCGAGCTAAAAGAAAGACTTGGCACTGGGGAAATGTTATATCCCCAGTCCAAGGAAGCCGACTCGGTGGGACGTAACCCGACTACGAGCTAAAAGAAAGACTTGGCACTAGGGGAATGTTACATCCCAGTCCCAAGAAACCAACTCGGTGGGACGTAAACCGACCCCGAGCTAAAAGAAAGACTTGGCACTGGGGGAATGTTACACCCCCAGTCCAAAGAAGCCAACTCGGTGGGACGTAACCCGATCCCGAGCTAAATAAAGACTTGGCTCTGGAGGAATATTAAATCCCTAGTCCAAAGAAATCGACTCGGTGGGACGTAACCCGACCCCGAGCTAAAAGAAAGACTTGGCTCTGGGGGAGTGTTACATCCCCAGTCCAAAGAAGCCTTCTCGGTGGGACGTAACCCGATCCCGAGCTGAATAAAGACTTGGCTCTGGGGGAGTATTACATCCCCAGTCCAAAGAAACTGACTCGGTGGGACGTAACCCGACCTCGAGCTAAAAGAAAGACTTCGCTCTGGGGGAATGTTACATCCCCAGTCCAAAGAATCCGACTCAGTGGGATGTAACCAGACCCCGAGCTTAATAAACTATAAGGCCTCGACGGAACGAAATCTAGCCCCGAGCCGAATAACCAAGCTGCCTCGGCGGAACGAAATCCAGCCCCGAGCGGAATAAACAAGTGGCCTCGGCGGAACGAAGTCCAGCCCCTAGCCGAATAACCAAGCGGCCTCGGCGGAACGAAATCCAGCCCCGAGCTGAATAAACAAGTGGCCTCGGCGGAACGAAGTCCAGCCCCGAGCCGGAACAAACATCGATCTCGGCGGTACAAGTGCAGACCCGAGCCGTAAAGAAACATCGGTCTCGGCGGTACAAGAGCAGACCCGAGTCGAAAAGAAACATCGGTCTCGGAGGTACAAGAGCACACCCGAGCCGGAAAGAAACATCGGTCTCTGTGGTACAAGAGCAGACCCGAGCCGAAAAGAAACATCGGTCTCGGCGGTACAAGAGCAGACTCGAGCCGTAAAATAAATATCAAAACCATTGTTTGGGCCATAACAAACAAGCATAATCAAATGTCAGCCTAAGATAGAAGAGGTCTTACTCACATTTTTGGGATCTGTTGCCTTTCTTGCAACTCTACAAGGGTCACTACAAGCAATGCTCTTCTTAATACATCCTCTCTGTATCTCAGCATTCCACGCATCCGACCGGATGACTTCCGCTATCAACTTTGGTCGACCTAAAAAATCGAATATTCTCGGCTTCTAGTCTCTCATCATTCGTCTCTTCCATCCTCTCTAGTCTGTCCATCATGGATTTCTGAAGGTTTTGATTTTCCTCCCTATCTTTCCTCATATTTTCTTCCATCTTCTCCATCTATTCCGCTGTTGAACTCCCTGACGACCGGTGATTTCCATCTTCTGCCATCGTCTTACTACGCGAGCTGCTTTTTGTTGAGTTCCCCACAGACGGCGCCAACTGTTGACGGTGGATTTTGGTCTCAGGGCAATATGAGAATATCACTCCCGAGACAATCCTCCCTCAATAGTGAATTTGTTTGGTTTATGGGGACCAAAAGCAAATTTAGCAAAAGACAGATAAATACACCAATCAGCAAGGAGATTTAACGTGGTTCAGTGGATCTTGACCCACCTACGTCCACGGACACAAACATAACGATATTTTTATTACTGAGATACACTTCTCTGATATCTCTTTTGTGTTTACAAGTCTCACAATAATAATTCTGGTATTGATTCTGATGTTGATCCTCCTGCTCCACCCCTATTTATAATAGTGTAGAAATCAGATTCCTTCTCCTACAAGAATTTCCTTGTTGAAATAATTTCCTTTTCCCATAAGGATTCCTAATCAAAACTACATTCACTTCCTTTATCCTATTAGGATATTAACTTATCACTTTACCCCATGAAAGTAGGACAACTTATCCCTTTTCCGCAAGAATAGGGTGTCATCTTCTGGAGCATATCCCGCCATATGGTCGGTCTTGATATGGTCGGCTACAATGGTCCTTTGAATCGGGAATGCTACCACCGATTTGATTGTGCTCGGTCATCCGGGCTCAAGTGGTCGGTCACTTATCACTAAGTGCTCGGTCATCCGGGCTCAAGTGGTCGGTCACTTATCACTAAGTGCTCGGTCTTCACTTGGTTGACTTCATATCTTCTACGTGGTCGGTTTGTAAAATGATTTTGAAGTGATCTTCCCTTTTTGCCCTTTCCTTGCTGTTTGATCTTTATAGGACCTGAAAACACCGCCAACATCTGTCCCCTAGTTTCTGGTTCCGACGAGTATATGAGTTGGTGCCGGAAACTAAAAAGATAGTCTCAATGTACTGGAGATCTGGTTTCTCTTCCTTACTAGCACCTCTTTCTCTTTTACCGTTACTTCCGAGTGCTTTCTCCTTGAGACGCACAACCATCACTTATGTTTTAAACACCTGTCGAATCATCCTTTTTAGGGTTTTTTCTCATGTTGACACTTGTCGATCATCCGATGTATTCCCGCCTATAGGTGGGTAATGCCATCCATTCATGACTGTTTTCAACTTTCCTCCAATCCTAATCCATCAATCTCTTCTTGTTTCATGAGTCTTAGTTCTCCAATTGTCTTTCTGGGGACGTAAGCCCCCTTGAAGTGCCGTATGAATGACTTTCTGAGTTGTGCGAAGATACTGATGCTTATTGGGGCCAGGTTTCTATACCATAGGATGGCCGGTCCAGCTAGAGTTAAGGGGAACACTTTGCAAATGGCATCCCCTGTTACCCCTTGTACCTCCATTAGTAGGACGAAGCTTTCGATGTGGGTTTTGGGATCGGTATGGCCCTTGTATAGCGTCATGGTTGGCATGCTGAATCGTTTTGGGAATTTTTCTGACCTTATTTCTTCTGTGAGGGGGGACTCATCTTTACCGTCCTGGGCATCTCCTGTGTCTGTATTAGGGCATACTCCCCATTTGGCTAGCTCCTCCCGTAACCAAGATTTCATGCTGCTGTCCTTGGTTCCATGCCGCCTCCTGCGATTTCCTCTCTGTCTGTTGTCTTGGGCGCGGTGCTTCTCAGGCCCGGTATCTTCCCGCACTCTTTCGTCATATTCTTTTCCTCCTCTCCTGGTGTTGTGAGGGTTATCATAGGAGGAGTCTGGTGACGATTTTCCATCCTCTTCCTCCCACATGTCCTCAGTTTGGGAATCTTTCTGCACCACTACATATCTTACCCAGTAGGGGCCCTTCCTCCGGGGTCTGTCGTCCTCACTTGTATCTATAATTCTTTTTCCTTCTGCTATTTCGTTCCTTCGTCGGCTAGTCCCGGTCTCGAATTTCCCGTTGTATCCTGATAGGATAAGGGAAATTAAAGTAGGTTTATATTAGGAATCATTGTAGGAAAAATGGATAAAATCAGGCTAGAAATCCTTGTAACAAAAGGAATCTGATTCATTCACTATTATAAATAGGAGGGTAGAACAAGTGTAAGGGGCATCAGAATCACAAACCTCAAAACTGTAAACAAAGACAGATCTGAGGAAAACACTTTGAGTAATAAAAGCGCATCATCTGTTTCTCGTGCCCGTGGGTGTAGGAACCACAGATCCACCGAACCACGTTAACTCCCCTTGTTGGTTGGCGTATTGTCTGTCATTTCGCTAAATTTGCTTTCGGTTTCCCCATAACCAAACAAATTCATGGTTGACAGGTGGGTTGTCCTGGGGTAGTATTCCCATATTGCCCTGAGACCAAAATTGGCCATCAACAGTTAGCGCCGTCTGTGGGGAGTTTAACAAAAAGCAAACTCGCGTAATAAGACGATGGCGGAAGGCGGAAACCACCATCATCATCAGGGAGCTCGGCTACAGATTGGATGGAGAAGATCGAAGAGAACATAAGGAAAGAAAGGGAGGAAAATCAAACCCTGCTAAAGACCATAGTAGACCGGTTGGAAAATATAGAAGGAGCGCACAACGGGAAATTCGAGACCGGGACTAGTCGACGAATGAACGAAATAGCAGAAGGAAAAGAATTGTAGATACAAGTGAGGATGACAGACCCCGTAGGAAGGGCCCCTACGGGGTAAGATCTATAGTGGTGCAGAAAGATTCCCAAACTGAGGACATGTGGGAGGAAGAAGATGGCAAATCGTCACCAGACTCCTCCTATGATAACCCTCACAACACCAGGAGAGGAGGAAAAGAATATGACGAAAGAGTGCGGGAAGATACCGGGCCTGAGAAGCACCGCGCCCAAGACAACAGACAGAGAGGAAACCGCATGAGGCGGCATAGAACCAAGGAAACCAGCATGAAATCTTGGTTACGGGAGGAGCTAGCCAAATGGGGAGTATGCCCAAATACAGACACAGGAGATGCCCGGGACGGTAAAGATGAGTCCCCACTCACAGAAGAAATACGGTCAGAAAAATTCCCAAAAAGATTCAGCATCCCAACCATGACGCCATACAAGGGCCATACCGATCCCAAAACCCACATCAAAAGCTTCGTCCAACTAATGGAGGTACAAGGGGTAACAGGGGATGCCATTTGCAAAGTGTTCCCCTTAACTCTAGCTGGACCGGCCATCCTATGGTATAGAAGCTTGGCCCCAAGAATCATCAATAGCTTCGCACAACTCAGAAAGTCATTCATACGGCACTTCAAGGGGGCTTGCGTCCCCAGAAAGACAATTGGAGAACTAAGACTCATGAAACAAGGAGACGATGAACCTTTGAAGATTTTTATTGAAAGATACCATAATATGGTACTCGAAGTCGGAGGGTATGAATCCCCCGAGGCCCTGGAAAGCTTGAAGGGAGCCTTGAAAGTCGGGAGGCTATGGACCCACCTAAGGATCCAAGACACCCCGGACTACGCATCCGCCCTGGAGGTGGCCCGAAAATTCGTTCTATTAGAGAACGAGGAGAAAATATCCCGAAGAGGGAACACCATCAGAGAAAGGACCACAAGGGAGGGCGCCCCCTGCCGTGTAGAAAGAGAATCCAGAAAACCACCCCCGAAACACAAGGAGTTCAAACCACTGCACCGGGGACAAACTTAGCACCTAATACAAAAAGAAACAACTAGCACTAACACCTGATCGGCTCGGGGCTGGAATTTGTTCTGCCGAGGCCACTCTATTATTCGGCTCGGGGCTAGATTTTTGTTCTGCCGAGGCCACTCTATTATTCGCCTCGGGGCTGGATTTTGTTCCGCCGAGGCCACTTGTGTTATTCGCTCGGGGCTGGATTTCATTCCGCCGAGGCCACCTGATGTAATGGATCCGTGACGGAACATAGCACGGGGAGGGGCGATGCCCCCGTGACGATTGTTTACTCTAGTGACACCAGACACAAGGAGGAATATACCTTGACGTCTCGGGCACTCTTCGATCCATTCATCATTTGGATCCGCGAGAGACACAGCACGGGGAGGCGCTGTGCCCCCGAGGCGTATGCCTACTCCAGCGTGGTAAGGAGGAGCCCTCACAGAAATACACATGTCCCACAGTGACCCGACGTATAGAGGATGTACCCTTACCATTTTAAAAAACGCTCTTTGATCCAAATCCTGGTTCACCGGGACGCTGAACTGAAAGATTCAGAATTGTGTTTTGAGGATCCAGGGCAGGACGCTGTTCCGAGGAATCCATACTATTTCTTACAACTATTTTCTATTTTCCAAAGTTATATTTTATTTGTTTTTTAATCTAACTGGGGGACGCCCAAGCCAGATTCGACACGATTTTCGAAGGTTGATTCACTTCCCTTTTGGGTAAAAACCCAATATTTGTTAGGATTGGGATTGGACTTCGTTCCGCCAAGGCCACGCACTTATTCAGCTCGGGGTTGGGTTTATATCCCACCGAGTCACAATAGTTTGTCTGGGGACGGGACATTCCCCAGAGCCAAATGCTTCTCCTAGCTCGGGGTCGGGTTTATTTCCCACCGAGTCACAATAGTTGGTCCGGGGATGGGACATTCCCCTAGAGCCAAATGCTTCTCCTAGCTCGGGGTCGGGTTTATTTCCCACCGAGTCACAATAGTTGGTCTGTGGACGAGACATTCCCCCAGAGTCAAGTGCTTCTCCTAGCTCGGGGTCGGGTTTATGACCCACCGAGTCACAATGATTGGTCTGGGGAGGAGACATTCCCCCAAAGCCAAGTAATTTATGAAGCTTGGAGTCGGGTTACGTCCCACCGAGTCATAAAGTTCGGTCTGAGGATGAGACATTCCCCCAGAACCAAAAAGCTTTTCTACTCATCACGGGGACAACTCGGACCATCCCCTCACAGATAAGCCTCAAATAGTAAAAATAAAAGAAGACATTCAAAACAGAAACTCATAGTATAAAATTTAATAAATAAGTTATTACAGATCAAGATTACATAGGGCCCTGTTCGGGTCACCCCCTCAACAATCAGCCCTCGCAGGGGCAAGAGAACTCTCTTCGGCAACAAAAGATGGATGGGTCGGCTCAATTTCAGGAGGAGGAACGACCGCATCAACAACAGGAGCTTGAGATGGAAGGATCGGCTCGGTCTCAAAAGAAGGGGCAGCAACGTCCACATCAACAGCAGGTGGATCCTCGGCATGCTCGGTCTCAAAAGCTATAGGGACCCCTGGACGGTCCTCTTCCGGAGCAGAGGCCACATGTGTGCTGTCATAAGAAGCCTGGGAAATAGGGACGATTGAGATCGGCTCGGGGTCAGCCACCACATCAGAGGAAGAAGGGAGCCACTGATGGAATTCCTCCTCGGACATTTCCCCCTTGCAAAAACTGATGGCCGCGTAGATAGGATCCATATTCAGACCAGGCAGTACCATCGGTATTATTTCAGCACAATCACTAACCCCTTCAAGGCGGATAGCATCCTTCTCGACCTCAAGCTCGGCCTCTTTCATCTCAAGATCATCCCGAGCCCGTACCATTTCTTCGTTATTGGCCTTCAGTTTGGCCTCAGCACTGGACACATTCGCTTTCAAAATGCCGATATCAGATTAGGCAGCCTTCAAGTCCTCCCTAGCAGTATCGGCAAGTTTTCGTTCCAGCGCAGCAGCAGCCTTAAGAGCCTTATTTGTTTTGAAGGTCTCGATCGCAGTCAGCTCCTGATTCTTTATCACCTCCTCCCTATCGGCCAATTTGGCCTCCACCTCTGTAAGGCGATTCTGAAGTCTCTGGGCCTGACCACCCTCAGACAGTAAACTCAAGAGGAGGTCCTTATTTTTGGCCATAAGGTAAGTAGCCTGCCCACACAAAACAAAAAAGTCAAAATGTAAGACAAGAAAGCAAAGACCTGAAATCAGAAGGGAAAATAGTAACTACCTTCGCCATATGAGAGCTCATCTCTGTCACCAAAGCCTCAGGAGAGACATCCTCATATCTCGAAACCTCCTCCGGAGGAATCACCTCGGCCAGTTCATTAAAGGCCAGCACTAGATGGGAAGTAGCCTCCCGGATGTCTTCCCTCAAATCTTCCACACCAAAGATCACAGCACCTTTTCGCTTCTTGGAGGAGCCCTCAGACAATTTTTTCCCCCGATGGGCCTCTTTCCTCTTGCTCGGGACGGGCTTCTCCTCAATCTCTTGCACCAGCTCGGTCTCCTCTACCCCGAACTGACGCCTCCTCTTCCTGGAAGGCTTCGGCAGACTAACCAGCCGAGCATATCCTGATAACTGCACACCATAGGAAGAAGATGGACCCCGAGCAGCCGGCTGAACCGTCCCTTGAGACACCCTCCCAGCCTCAACAGACTCAGGCTGTGCCCGGGAGGTTTCGGCTTCAGCATGACCGGCCTTCTTCATGGTACCGGCCAACCGTTCAAGGTACTTCGGCCTATTCGACATACCTGTAGGAGCAAAAGGCAAAAGGCATGGTCAGTACAAAACCTTGGCAAAAGCATAAACGATATTTTCTTCTAAAGGCAAGGAGAGTAGAAGAAACAGTCAGTAAAAACAGTAATAGATCTACCTATCCGACTCGGGTTTTGGAGGAACAACCCGAATCAGGCCAGACTCAGCAAAGGCCATATCATTCACCAACTCTTTCCAATAACCGGCATATCGCCGAGCCCAGCTCACACGCTGCCGAACCTGGTGGGAGACTTTAGGAGCATCCCTCCAACAAGCTGGGAATAACCCTAAAGTTAGGAACCTATCGTCAGAAGCTAAAGGCAATGAAGAAAAAGGAGAGATCTTAACCTCCCGCCCTGAAAATGTCAGGGATCAAGACCTCGTCCTCGCCAGCTCTCAAGACACGCCCCCAGTCACCGGTGGCCCAGAACCAGAGGTCTTTAAAATTTTTGTTGGAATCAGGGAGCTTCCCGACCACATTAGATGAATCAGCGTAGGCAGAAAGGTAGTACCAGCGGTAATGGGTCTTGGGGTTGGCTTTCAACCGGTACAGCCTCTTCACCTCTTCAAAAGAAGGTTCACCAAGCCCTGCCCTATGCCAGACCACATGCAGCCCGGCCAGGATCCTCCAACTGTTCAGACTTAGCTGGCAAGGGGCAATTTCCATTTCAGCCAACATCCAGCCAAAGTAACGCTGAATGAGCAACCGAAGGCCACACTCAAAGAAGCCTGGGAGAAGAGCCACCGAGCCCTCATCGGGTTGACTAGTACGGTCACATGCTTGAGGGACCTCGAGAGCAATATCTATTGAATGTCGTATCGCTGCCGGAGCAATGACAGATCCCCCTCAGATATCTTGGAAGGCCGATCCATATCTAAAGACGAGCAATCAAAATCACCAGGTTCCAAGTCTTTCCGAGGGACCCTTTGATGGTAAGAATCTTGCTCGACCTCAGAAGGAGTAGGGGTAGTATCAATATCCTCTACACTAGGTGACCCCGAGCTTGAGGAGAGCTCTACGGAAGGGAGAGCCGAAGGCTCAGCAGGAGTTGTTGGAGGAGAACTATTGTCAGATATTTTAAACGCACAAGGGATGGAATAAGGGAAAAGACTAAACCTACAGTCAGGGATTTCACCAAGTTAACCTAAAAAGTCAGAAGGAACTCAAAACCAGCAAAAACCGAAAGAACCATGAATCTCACCCTAACTAAACCAAAAAACAAGGCAATAACAAAAAAAAAAAAGAGTTCGGTCGAAGAAACTTACTTGATCGCCGGGAGTCAGAAAGTTATGACAGAAAACTTCAAAACGCAAGAGAGTCAGTATCTCTCAATAAGGAAGATGGGAAGATGCTTCACAAGCGAAAGAGAGTTTTACCAAAAAAGAAACATAATGGGCGATTCGTTTCCTCTTAGTCACATTAAACCATTGGATTATGAGCGGCCCTCGGATGCACGCCAAGTGTCAACACCAGAAACAAATTCGCAAGGAGAGATGGACGGATTAGGATTGGAGGAAAGTTGAAAACAGCCATGAACGGATGGCATTACCCACCTATAGGCGAGAATACATCGGATGATCGACAAGTGTCAACATGAGAAAAAACCCTAAAAAGGATGATTCGACAGGTGTTTAAAACAGAAGTGATGGTTGTGCGTCTCAAGGAGAAAGCACTTGGAAGTAACGGTGAAAGAGAAAGAGTTGCTAGCAAGGAAGAGAAACCAGATCTCCAGTACATTGAGACTATCTTTTTAGTTTCCGACACCAACTCATATACTCGTCGGAACCAGAAACTAGGGGACAGATGTTGGCGGTGTTTTCAGGTCCTATAAAGATCAAACAGCAAGGAAAGGGCAAAAAGGGAAGATCACTTCAAAATCATTTTACAAACCGACCACGTAGAAGATATGAAGTCAACCAAGTGAAGACCGAGCACTTAGTGATAAGTGACCGACCACTTGAGCCCGGATGACCGAGCACTTAGTGATAGGTGACCGACCACTTGAGCCCGGATGACCGAGCACAATCAAATCGGTGGTAGCATTCCCAGCGCGAAGGGACATGATGATCGACCATGTCATGACCGACCACACAAACGAGGCGTGTCCCAGAAGACCAGACATCTTATTTCTACGGGGAAATGGATAAGTAATTCTATTTTCATAAAAAAGAAGAGTTAGTATCCTGATAGGATAAGGGAAATCAAAGTAGGTTTGTATTAGGAATCATTGTAGGAAAAAGGGGATAAAATCAGGCTAGAAATCCTTGTAACAAAAGGAATCTGATTCCTTCACTATTATAAATAGGAGGGTAGAACAAGTGTAAGAAGCATCAGAATCACAAACCTCATAACTGTAAACAAAAAATAGATCTGAGAATTGTGTTTGAGTAATAAGAGTATCATTCGTTTTGTGCCCGTGGACGTAGGTTGGATCTGATCCGCCGAACCACGTTAAATCTCCTTGTTGATTGGTGTATTTATCTGTCTTTTGCTAAGTTTGCTTTTGGTCCCCCATAACCAAACAAATTCACTATTGAGGGAGGATTGTCTCGGGAGTGATATTCCCATATTACCCTAAGACCAAAATCAGCCGTCAACAAATATATTAGAAAATACGGATCCGGTTTTGGTTGTTCATTTATGTAAAAATTAAATTTTTTACTGTTACCCAACACGATTTCCACTACGCATGAACTCTGAAAACCAACATTGATTTAGGCTAATATATCGTTTGGATTAAGCAATTATATATGCTACTTTTGGTATTTACCTGGAGAACATTTTCTCGTAATATTTGATCAATGCATCTCTAATCCAAGAAAGTTTTCAGTTGTAGGGACGATTTTTTTATTAGCTCACAAGTATTGCAGGCCGCACTTCCCAACATCTCTTCAGTTGAACCCTTCTTTAATCAAAAGTTTAACAAATCAAATCACACAAATTAAGATCTAAAACACACACACCAGAAGCAAAGTTTGTGAACATGTGAAGAACAATGAACGGTGCGTGAAAAATGAAAAAGTTTCTGAAGGCGCCTATTGTAGGTTTGTTCCATGAACCAATGTATTGGCATAAGAACCCTCTCTTTAGTGCAACAGGTAAGGATTCCTCTGTTGAATGAGGAACGGCAATGCCGAGTGCAGCGGAATCTGTTTGAGATCAAATCCTGAATGAATAATTTTTTTTTTATTCGGCAGTGGCTTAGAAAAAAGGGAAAGTGAAAATTGCTTTTTGTTTTTATTTTGTTTTAATTATTCCAATGTATTAAAAATATATCATCATATATAATTTTTTCATACATTAAATTAACTTCCATAAGCTCAAATAAAAATTCCTAACACTTTAACAAATTTATCAACACTTTACAAATTTAATCCAAGCATCAAAATTATTTTTCAACACTTGAAAAAATAATTCAAGCATACAAAATAATATATCAACTATATACGAATTTTTCATATACTTTAATACTTCATTTTCCTCACATACATGTTTCTAATTATTCAACACTTCGACAACAATTTTTCTCAACAAAAATCATCAACAAAACAACAATAAATTTACAAATTAAATTTACCAACAATTGATTTCAACCCTTGCCAATTGTTGAAGCTTTGCATCCAAAATCCCCAATTCCTCCAAACTCTTGATTCTTTGAAATTCTTTCTTCCTCCACCAAATTGAGCTTCTTGAAGAACAAGTCTTGGTGATCAAAAGGTAGTTTGATCACTCAATAATGACAACAAGATTTTTCCCAAATTTAACTCTTAAAACCTAGGAAAATCAAAGCTTCAAGAACACAAATTAACCCTCAACTCTTAAGGATTAATTCCATGGACTTATTAATTGGTTGGGTAATTTTTGGTGAGAATATTGACTTGAATTTTTGAGATCAAAAAATCAATCCTTTTCGTGTTCTTTGTTTCGGCAGAGGGTAGGAACAAAAACAACAAAAGCCAATTTCTTTTTCTTTCCTTTTGTCGGCAGAGAGGGCAAAGAGTGGAGAAAAAAGAGTAAAAAAAAAAAATAATAAATTGCTTCCTTTTCCTTTTTGTTTTTATTAAAATTAATTAAAGAAAAATAAAAACAAACCATAGCCATTAAAACTAACCATGGTTTAAAGGAATCTTTTCCCTACACCATATAATTCAAAAATTAACTTAACAAAGTTAAAATAAAATTATCTCACCAACCAAGGTAACTAAATTACGATTAAAAGATTTTAGTTACTTTAACTAAAAAACATTCAATTACATTAACTATAGTTACCTAAAAATATTCAATTACATTAACAAACAATTACAAAACATAGCCGGACTCAATGTAGAAAACACAAGATTTGAAGGTTAAAATCATTTTGCACATAACCCTAATGCATTTAAATGAATGCGCATATGTCATATGAGCTTAGAGTACTTAAATTATCAACTCAGTTACATATAGAGTATAGGAAACAACTTTCCTTAGCGCAGCGGAAGTTGCTATTGTGGGCACCGGCTCCGGTATGGACTTTAAAATTTTCTTTGTCTTCTCCTTTTGTTGTAACCGATTTCCTCCAACTCTTGGAGAATGGATTTTGCTCCTTTGATGTAGATGTGTTTCCTTTGATGTCCAACGCTTGAATCAACCACCCGATCTTCCGAACTATGAATCGAAACCAACAAATCGAAGTGTGAGCTTCACTCACAAAGATCAATCTCTACATAATTTTAGAGAACTATAAAATCAAACTCTAAACTATTTAGAGAAATGATGTTATCACAAAATAATTTTGACTTTAAGAAAGTAATGGTAAAGAAGATCAAATATCTAATTCACTCTTGTATTTCTTTCAACTTCTCAACACTTGAGAAATTAAATTTTCTCTCAACTATTGAAGAAAAAAATTCTGGATTTTTCTCTGTAACTCTCTCACAAAAATTGTGAATGTGTCCATCGATATAGTCACTACATATGGGTATAGTCGTTCATGAATTTCTCATTAATAGAGCCGGGTCATAAGTCCGTTATACCCTTCTAAATATTTTATCTCTTAAGCATCATTGATTCTACAATGAATAATTAATTCATAACAATTATGAATATAAAATTTTATATTCTTAATAGAAAAGTTGAGCGCTCAAATTATTCAAGTCCCGAATAAATTCTTAAAAGAGATATTCTTCTACTTCTCGTAAGAATGAGTGAATTCCATGTCTATGTAAAACGTTCTCAGCTACACACCAAACCATATCCCCAAAATACATAGTTATTGGTCGAGAATGCTACATCAACCTCAACATAGTAAATCAAATAACATAGATTGTCATGCAAGAGTTCGTAGTACACTCAGGATTAAGATCAAATTCATATATGACTATATAGTAGATAAAATGAATTTATTCGGTTAACAAATATTAAATGATATTTATTTTTATCTGAGTCTAGTATTAGATGATCACATCATACAAGGTGCCTCCATTCCTATGTCACTACATGAATGATCTCGGATCAAAGTCGTCATACAAGTATAGAAAAGACCGCAGAGATAGATAAACCACAAACAAAATACCCTCTTTGTTTGCTCTCTATGGACAATTTAGATTAGTAACTTCAGACATAAATCCTCTTGTGTATCAAACATACAATAAGTTTGAAAATACAAGAGTAATCAAGGTAACAAGACAATTGGACAATATGCGATTTAAATCAAACAACTTTGATAAAAGAATAATGCATTTATTATTAGTACAATAATCAATTCTGTTTACAATATATGAAGCTCTATGGCATATATCCCAACAGATAGTCCCAAGCTATAAGATTACACTAGATATCAGCGGTGTTCATAGGGTCGGGTCAACCCGCGACCCGACGTGACTCGACCTGACCCGCGGGTTAAAAGAATTTGTAAAATTTCAACCCGACCTAAATTTCAGGTTGGGCAACAGGTTTGATACTAAAACCTGACCCTATAATATTTTTATTATTTTTCTAAAATTTTTTATATTTTTCTAATTTTTTTTTTGTTTTTACTATTATTTCATTTGTTTATTACTTTTTTTGCATTAAAACTTTATATATATGATAATTTTTGAGACATAAAATAACTAATATTTATATTTCAAAATAATTAATTAATAAAAAAAATTATTTTTTAATGACCCGACAACCCTACCCGACCCGAACCCGATCGGGTTCCACCTTCGCGTAACCCAACCCGCGACCCAAATTTTTCGTGACCTGGCCCGATCGACGAAATTTAAAAAAACCGACCCGACCTGACCCCACTAGATATCTTCATTTTGGCGTCTGAGTCTTCCCATCCATTATGCTCTTCACGACCAATATGTTCGATATCTTTTTGTAATGATCACAATTGCACTTCAAAGTCCTCTTGTGTTGCATCATCAAAATATTGGGGTTTTGGGCAAAATACCCGGGGTTACGCAACGGAATGCGAGAAAATCAAATTTTCCCATTTTTTTAATTTTTCTCGGGGAATAAAAATAAAAATTTCAATCGTTCAATACTCAAAAACATAAATATTTTAATCCGAAAATCATAATTTCAGTAAATTATAAGACCCTAAAACTTTTCATTTTCATCATTTTAGTCCTAAGTTGTTCAAAACAAACATAGGTGATTTCCAATCACAACAAAAATGATTTGTACATCAAATATACAATAAAAAAAGGAATCTGAAAATTTCCATATTTTCAGTAATTACGGAAATGCCCCTAAACTTTGCATTTTGATCATTTTAGTCATAATTGTCAAATATAATCAGGTGATTCCCAATCACTACCAAATGATTTATACATGTCATACCTGTCAAAATACAAATTAAATTCAAGAAAATAATTTTTCTAAAATTGCCGTGAGGTTCCTCAATTTTCCAAGAATTGCACTTGAGTCCAAATTGGTTGAAAATCATTCAAGATCAAGTCCAATCAACACCAAAATTAATATGCTTTTTATATACATCATTAATTAACACATATATGAAAAGCCCCAAATTTTGAAAGGGTTATGAACCTAATTTCTCAAAATTATCCAAATGGCCAATAAGCACCAAATTAAGTAAATTCAATACTTTAATTCAATCCTTACCATACCAAACAAGTCTCGCCACAATGAAACAACTCAAGAAGAATTCTAGGTTAATTATGAGTGGCTAAGTAACTCTAGAATGACAACTTCACCATCAAATGGTTAAAAGAATACTTATAAACTAAATTCATGCTTTCTCTATACATATGCATGCTTCATCTTTCTTTCAAGTACCCAACCATCAAAATACATACACAAAAGAGTAGAGAAAAATCTAAGCTACACATATTGAAGCCTAGAATGAAAGAAACATTTTTCATGAAGAAGAAAGTAAGAAAAACTTACTAATTTTCCAAAAATCCAAGCTCTCATTTTGCTTTCTTTATTCTTCTCTCTCAACTCTCTTTTGTATTTGATTTTTTAGGGTTCTTGAATAATGAAACAAAAAATAAAAAACCTTGCCTTTTATATTTCCACTAATGGACGAAACAAAAAGGAAAATATCAAGCATTTTTATTTTTTTTATTTCATTAAATAATTGGAAAAATGATCTAATGGAAAAATTGTGATATTTATCCATTAACATTAATATATATCACAACTTGTACCAATTAAATCAAGCCAATTTATCCACTAAAAAGTGGCCATTTCATCCAACTAAAACACGCCATTTCTTTACTTTAATAAAGTAAAATATTTTTATCATTTATTTAATTTAATTATTCAACATTTGAATAATCAATTAAATAAAACAAATATCTTAAATATATGTATTATATTTTACATTAAATAATCAAAATACATATATTAATTATAAATATCAAATTCCACAATTTGATATTTAATAAATGACAGAAAGATCTCGAACGCATGTATTATCGTTTAACCGTTAAACGACTTATAAATAATCAGTATTATCTATAAATGTTGCTATAGGATTCTACGAGTATATTTCATTAGTGAGACTCTCTAGATTCAGACATATTTGTCACGAAATCCGATTCAGTATCCATAATCTACCCACCCGTATGACGACCACGGATAAACTCGATGAATCATACAGGTTGAGGTCATCGCATACGTATAATCCCCCCGTCATAGGTATTCAGATTAACCCAGATATATAGATAAAAATGTCAAATACCTATAGATATAATCACGTTGACGATTCTATTTTTAATCTCTTAATAACACTTAGAACTTACTTCTACAGTGTACCACGGGCCCATGGATTTAACAGATTGCTAATTACACATTGACTACCTATGCTCTGTACACAGAAATAACGGATCCTATCTTGATACGCACATGATATCATGAGTATCAGTCCACACCCAACGAACAAGCAGAGGTCTGATCTAAATAGATCGGTGACGTGACTACCAACAAAGTGTGGAGGATACCTCATACATCCACAGTGGTATCTCAAGTCGAAGGATCACTATGCTCACTCAACCCGATAAGATTCCTATTGACGTTGTTGTACCATCTATTAGGAAATCTTCAGTGAGTCGTTCAGTGTTTATCCACAATAAACACCTACACGTCTATATGAGTCTCCCCAGACTCATGGTTCATTGGGATAAATCATCGGACCAAGTCTCAATATACGACGTGTACTGGTTTCATTAGATTTTACTAACCAACCCGTGTTAGTAAATCTTGACCAGGAACTTTATTTGATAACCAATGTCAATTACAAATTGCTTTGTAACAGCGCACTACATTATATATTATTGGGTCTTTGTCTAATATATACATATCACTAAATCATATTTAGTTTCAATCTAATCGTAATTAGATCGGATATGTATATAAAAGCAAGAAATACTACTATAAATTAAGTAATACAATGGAAAAATGAATTGTTCGTGTTCATGAATCGGACATGAATACAACCCAGATTGGCACTCCGAGCACCAACTATAATAATTTATCCCACTTGCTCTAATGCCGATCCACGTATTATATACACATCTAAATATGTATCACATACGCATGGTCCTCACGAGCTAACCTTTCAATCAAGAGGTAGGCAACAACAAGTAAGTCTATTATAACATATTGAGTTTGTCTACAAATCCAAAACATTTCCTATAACATGCATCATTCATATTTGTACAACCTAAGTTATACATCAATATAACTCAAATGCAATATCAATATTGTGCTATAACTACAGAATTGTCCAAGTATTTAAGGATCAGGTCTAAAATACTATGCAGACTACCGCAAGCACAACACCAATATCAAAACTTCTAATTTATAAGGTCGCTTTGTAATTTCATAAGTCAATACTTCATAAGTTACAATTAATTCTACTTACAGTAGAATCATTCGTGACACTCCCACTGTATCGTTTCTGACTCTTTTATGATATAGACCATCTAACAAGATAATTAGACTCAAACTAATCAGACCCTCGTGGTTGCAGACTATATTCTCCATGAATAAGAAACTCATTCTTAATATCTCAAAGATAACAAAGAACTTATTTCAAGACACATCCTATGGTCTATAGCTTATCACAATTACTCGTAACAATTACGATTAAATTGATGTCTTTTAGTCGTATATAATATAGTATTCACTATGCCATCATACTATGATGCATAAGATTGACTAGATATTCTAATCAAATTATCTTTCGACAAAGGAATCATCCTTTACAAAGGATGAATACTATATAAAAGAGACACACTAATTGTCAAACAATTATACTAACTGTCAAACAGTTACATTAACTGTCAAACAGTTACATTAACTGTCACACAGATAGTCTTGTTGTGTCCTATATTAGATCATATCTAATGCACGACTAATGAGAGTGACTCTTGTTTTATATCACATATAAAACTTTATATCAATTATAATAAAGACTACTCTCACTGCTTTCACGGAGAAAAGAAGACTTAGGTAAACCTTTTATATATAAACATCTCATTATCACATTACTAATGACAATGTCGTTAGGATATACAATTCTAGAAAGAATTTTGTATGCTCCCACTAAACCTACCATCATGAATGAATTCTCTATATTTTGATAGAATCAGACAATCTGATTTTAATCAAAATTATAGAATATGATTTTCGGAAGGCTTACCCGAGTCTATAATAGGCTCTATAAGTTAGTATATCAAAATGTGATCTTAGCAGAAGACAAACTCCAAGGCCATTCTAGAATGAACTCTTCAAACAAAGAAATCACAATGGATTCTTATTCGAAGAAACCATTTAGGAATGCCACTTTACATTCTTTAGCCAAATATATAGTTTAATATCAACATTAACCAACTATTTTTTAAATATTCAATTAGTGCGACTAAAGACAAGTTTCCTCAGGATCTGATGAGTGATAATTATATCACTTATTCCCACTCATTTGACCTAATATTTCGTATAGTTTCTCGAGATTTATGAACGTTTTGATGTATTTTGTGTTATTTTGCAGATAAATAAAGTTTGGAAAGCATTGGAGACAATTTGGGGGCAAAATGGACAAAATTGGACAAAATGGCAAAATTGTCATTAACGTGCGCCTGCTGCCACGTGTCATCATCTCATTGGACCACCCAAACCGCGTGCCACGTGTCACTTTCCTATTGGACCAAATTTCCAACCAATCGCCAGCTGCCACGTGTCAAGCTACTATTGGACTGAAAGCCGACGAATCAGGTGCTGCCACGTGTCGCTTCCTTGTTGGACCGCATCATCGCCCATTCACAGTGCGACACGTGTCGTGATTTCATTGTGCCGACAGCCGCGTGGTCAACCCACGTGGACCGAATTCACTGTAGCTGGCGTCGCGACGCCGAGCACTTGGGCGTCACGACGCCCAACGCATAAAAATGTCTATAAATTGAGGCCTCCACCATTCATTTCTCCTCATGCTTTCCTTGGGAAATTTTCCCTGATTTTATAGGAAGCATCTATTTTTGTATATAAATATTATTTTTAATTTATGTATTTTAATTTTCAGTAATAATAGATCTCTTATTCTACTCCTTTCTTTTAATGTTTAGTAGTTAAATTTGTGCTGGGGGAAGGGTGAGGCTTTTAATATTTTAATTTAGATTAATCTCCCTTAATTATAATATAAAATTTATTATTCACATTAAAGGAATTACCGCCTTAATGGCTGGTTTTATTTATTTGGCATAAAGCGGCACCGCCTATATGGCTGGTTTTTTAGGTGGCAGATAATTACCGCCTATATGGCTGATTTATGTTCAAATATTATCACCGCCTTTATGGATGGTTGGACTTCATTTAATCTGACTTAATAAGGAATACCACCTATATGGTGGTTGTCTATCACCGTTAAAAATTCTATATTATAGTAAGGGAGATTTCTAAATTATAAATAGTAAAAGTGGATCCCCTAACCCCAGCATTTTATTTTTATTCTAGGGAAGTGATGAAACACAATACACACACTTAATAATTGATTTTCTTTTTATGGGTAGTTCTTTAGTTTGTTTATTGAGTCTTAAGCTTAATGCTTCTTGTTAACTGGTAATTAATAAGATTGATGGGGTAAATCTAAAATGAACTAGACATATGGATTTTAGGTTTCAGCCTTAGATTCAGTAGCCCACGATCTTCCTTGAGGATAAATAACCCTTTAATAGATTTCCTTACATGATAGACATATACCTGTCGGGCGGGGGTAGCCATAATTGGAACTTAATCTTAATGAATCCAGGTAATGTGGTTGACATAGGAATATGGTTCAATTGGATTATACTGGGTATTTGCGTTTGACCATCGGAAGAGGCTTTTGCATATTTTCGTGTTCCAGGTTAGCAAACTGAATTAGTACACATAAATAAGAGAATCAATTCATATTTTTAACAGTATTGTGTGGAGTCATGACCCTAGATCTTTGAGTCTTTTTTGTTATTTTCCTTAGTATTTTCTTTTATTTATTTATTTAAGAAATTCCACATTCAACCAACCAAAGCAATCAAATCCTTTCTCACTATAATTAGATACATGTAAATAAATAGATTCAATAATTAATAACAACAGTAGGAATTAAGTCCTCGTGGGATCAATATTTTTATACTACTTGAACGATAGGTGCGCTTGCGTTATACGCGTGTGTTTGCACCGGTCAGGATCTATAATAGATTGTTGAGTTTAACCTTTCTCACTGTCATACTATAAAGGTCAAACCTTTCATAAGCTCACTTTGTTTTTTGCTGCGCAAATAATTTACACATTTTATGAACGATTCGCAATGAAAACTCAATCAAGTTCAAAACTTGACAGTAGTTAGCTATGAACAATCTTAGATCTATGGTCTAATCTAACTTCCAGAATCGATATCAAATATCGCTCCCACTAAAAGTTATAGGATAATTTTTTCGATAAGAAAACATCAGAACCATTATATATAAAATACTTTGTAAATGATTATGACATCCTATTGGACTTATATGGAAGTTGTCTAAAGGTTTTTCGTCTTATTAATTACGCAGTTCCATTGCTAGTTTATCACTCTCATAATTAACTTCAATAAGTCAAGGCTTTTCTACAATAGTTAACATCTAATGTTACACGCTAAGTAATAAAATAATTTTATTACTCGGGATCGTAGAAAAGATATTTCATCAAATAGAATACAATATTCTATTAAATAGAATAAATGATAAACTTTTGCTCGTACCTCTGAGGCGCAAGTACTTTTCAATTATATAACCATTATAGAAAAGAAAGATTCAAATCTCAAACTTTTCAAGATTCGAATTTTCTACTTATACATATCATATACATAACTATAGAAACTAATGGAACCTTAATTAAAAGGACGAATAGTGTTACTGGAGCATATCTCTAAGAGTATTGAAAATAATTCGGTAACACTCAATATCAACGAATCAAATCATATAAGATTTGATTTCTCCCACTGACCAATTCCATCACGGTGGAATCATAGAAGAATAATATTGAGTAAGAATCATAATCATTGAATAACCTTAGAACTAATTGCCATAAATTCATATGTTTGATCTTCAAAGACTCACGATGAATTTTAATGATATAGTTTTCAAAACTTCAAATCGAATATCTTTGAACCAGTCAAAATATTATATTCGTGTTTCATCAAAAACATATTAAAATTCTCGAACCATTTAAGATATTCAATATGTGTTATTTTAGAAACACGTAACTAAGTCATGAAAACTCATTAACTAAGTTACGAAGTAAAGAAAACTATCTAAGATAATTTCTAATTCATAAAACTACATACATCTAATGTAGGTTTAATAAATCTGTAGTCCAATGACGATCATTGGTTAAATGAGATTTAATCACTTCCTGAATACAATATTCATTAAATGGATAAGGATATGTAGTGTGATATCGTATCAGACCATCATTTACCATGCAAAATAAGCATCTAATGCTTATGTGATAAAATCTCATAAAGCACTGTTCTAAGTTATTTAGTTAACCGAATATTTTTCTTATTGTTTATCTCTACATCAATGACACTACTAGTCATTTTTAAAATATGTAATAACTGTTTATAAAGAACAAGTAACTATCCAATACTCACAAGTTCTGATATCAAATATCAAAACAATCATTAAATAATATTTTAAATAACTGGACGGGAGATCCGATATCCAATATCTATAGTTGTCATATTGTGAAAAACGATATTCCCTATACACAACACATCTCATTTCTTTAGTTTTATAATTTGCCTTGAACTATTCACAACAATTGCAAATAATTGATTAGCAAACTTGCCAAACACATTACCTCTAAAGGTCATTAAAGCCAAGAAACGTCATTATCAAATAAATAAATACATAATGAGGTTTTCTTAATGCTAGTTAAGAATCTCGAGACATAAACTAATTCACGTCAATTCTTACTACAAAAGAAACTACTCTCTAGACTATTATATCCTAAAATGGATATCTATTTAGATTATTTATCGTGACCTAGTAACTAAGTCACTAACCATCTTATTTTTTCAAGAAAATCGGAACAATAGTTCTCGATTGTTTTGACTAATCTAACAATATTCAAGCCTACTCTAAATCTAGAACCTATTCTAGAAATCTGCAACATAGGAAAGTCAGAAAAAATATACAAATAATATGCATGCAGTGAATTAGAAGTTTTAAATCTATTAACACAATAGAATAAAGGAAAAAATAAGCAGCAATTTTCATAATACTGCACACTGCCTTGGTTATGAATTTTAAACCAAGCAGTGCCTCCGACTATTTTACTTAATACCGTAATCTCCAATGGAAAACAAGAATTCAATTATTAAATTGAATTCATAGTGAGAGGTGGACCCCATGAATATATTTCGACTCACAGCTTTGGCACGTTCTCGCCTACGTATATTCATTAGGTAGACAACTTTTTGTCAATCACTCACCAGTGACTCCTAGGTTCCGGTCCTGGTCATTTCTCGTTGTGACAGCTTAGGCACGTTCACAAGGAGGCGTACCAAGATTAAACTTATCAATGATAAATTCAAGATACTTGCATAGTCCTGATAGCTTTGACACGTTCAGGATTTCCGCTTTCACATGAATTTATCTAGTATCACAAATACATCCGGTATGGATAAATTTCTATCAACTACACCATCACTGCTTTGGCACTTTCTCGGATGCAGCCATAGAACAGATTTTCAAAAACGTATTGACAAGACGAACAAATAAATATGCATCCAATGCATATTACTTTAAAATATTATTAATTTGAGATTTTCCGCAAATATGTACGTATTTAATTTAATCAATTTAAATAAATACAAGCACGTATAAAGTAAGAACATAATTAAACATTGAATTTAAAGGCATATTCATGTCATGTGTTCAGGTTCAGACCTGCTCTGATACCATTTGTGTTGGAGTTTTGGGCAAAATACCCAGGTTGCGTAGCGAAATGCGGGGAAATCAAAATTTTACCATTTTTTTACTTTTTCTTGGGTAATTAAAATAAACTTATTTATTTTAATCATTCAATACTCGAAAAAATAAATTTTTTAACATGGAAATCATAATTTCAATAAATTACCATAAGACCCCAAAACTTTCCATTTTCATCATTTTAGTCATAAGTTGTTCAAAACAAACTTAGTTTATTTCCAATCACAATAAAAATGATTTGTACATCAAATATACATTAAAAAAACAGAAATTTGAAAAATTTTCATATTTTTAAGTAATTATGAAAATGCCCCTAAACTTTACATTTTGACCATTTTAGTCCTGATTTGTCAAATACATTATTAGTTGATTCCCAATCACTACCAGAATGATTTATACATGTCACACATGTCAAAATACAAATTGCAATTCAAGAAAATAATTTTTCAAAAATTACTGAGAGGTCTCTCAAGTTTCCAAGAATTGAACTTTAGTCCAAATTGGTTCAAAATCATTTAAGATCAAGTCCAATCAACACCAAAATTAATATGCATCATTAATTAACACATATAATGAAAAGCCCCAAATTTGAAAAAGATTATGAACCCTAATTTCTCAAAATTGTCCAAATGGCCAATAAGCACCAAATTAAGTAAATTCAATACTTTAATTCAATTCTTACCACACCAAACATGTAACATCCCAGATTTTCGGGATTGTTTTAGAAATTTCCGGACTGACGTTATAGTCTCAGAAATAGGATGATATCAGAGAATAAGAGTTTAAGCGGTGTTATACGAGTTGGAATAATATATTATGAGTATTCGTCGTGTTGGAAAACGCTTGAGATCAAAAGTCAGTTACACGATTTTTATTATACGTGTAAAGTTTACTGTTTTGACTATAGAATTAGCAGATGAACTCCGATCGAGTTGATTCTTGAATCAGCAGATTCGGTTTTCTGAGACGGACAACTTTCGTGTTAAACCTTTTTCGAACATCGCACCAGAAGAGCCTCAAAATTGATGATTTCCGAAAATACCCCTCCTAGTGGGGGCATTTAGTCATTTTCGAATTTATGATATTTGTGTTATAATTATTATTTATTATTATTATTTTTATCAGTAATTTCAGAAAAAAAAAAAAAAGAAAAAGAAAGAGATGCAGAGAGTGGCTTGAAGAGAGAGAGAAAGATGGGAGCCTTGCGCCGGCGGCCACCGGCCGGCCTCACGTCGGCGGACCACCGGCGTCCGATGCGTCCGGTCTCGGTGCACATGCCAGTGGCTGGTGCCACCTCTAGAAGTGCCGGAAACGGCGGAAAAATGGGAGAGAATGTCGCGCACATGTTTAGTCGATCCCGGCTCGTCGGTTCGTTTCACGGCCCGAGCCACCTGCCAAATCGAAGCCCTCGACGAGTACTACGAGATGGTGGTGACAGTTTTCCTGATCCGTGCTCAATGGAACGCGAAATAAGAAAGAAGATTCGGATGAATAGTAACTTGACTTGAACAGTAACTCTGATCGGAATTCCGATCGCACCAGCACTTTCGTATGGCAGATGGGAGTCCGAATATGGCCTCAGAATTTTGGTACGACTCTCCATTAAGATTTTTTTATTTTCAAGTATATCGATTTATATTCGGATGTTTCCAGTAGTTTCGTAGTGTAACGAATTTGCATGAAATGAATTGAATATGATATAATGTGTTAAAACGATAAATGTGGTAGAATCCGGGGAGAATCAGATGAGATTCGATCGATCCGGTAGAATTAACGAGTTTCCGGTAAAACGGAGTTTCTCGCGCGACCGAGCGTAGTTGATTGTAATCATGAAAATAATATAGATATGATATTGCGAGGGTAATTGAGCAATTCCGGGGTAGTTCGGAGGGTTTGAGACCTTTCCGTAGCGTTTGCGGAAATTTTTCAGCAAGATTTGCCTCAAACGCGTAAAACGAGATTCTAGGCTATTCGGCTAGTTGATATAGTATAGAAAGATATGTATTAGAGTAATGAAGCTTGAATGGTAGAATCAGAGAGGATTCGTAGATTTTGAGAAAGTTCAGAAGTTTAGTATAGATGAGTTGAAAGTTCCGCAAATAGCGGTTCTGACATGAATTGTTATTTGTTTGACAGATCGGACCCGGATCGCGGGCGTTCGCCTAGCCAGGTAAGTAACTCATGTTCTGAGTACTTGATAGATTTAATAATACTCGAAACTAGTAATGTAATAAGTTGTAAATAGTTATATATATGAAACATATAAGTATATATATGTATAAAGATGAACGTAGAAGAAGTAAGCAGATGTATGGACAAAAGATAAGCATGATCTTATAAAGTAAAGAGATACATACGTAGATATAAACCAGTATACATATACATAAGTATGGCATATGGATAAGGTAATGTTTATGAATATAAAATTTTGAGACTTGGGTTTGGGGGATGTAGAAAAACTACACCCTAGGGAATGAGATTAAAGTTATAAATGAGATAAACATATATGAACCAGTGTTATGAAGGATAGTTTGTAATTTATGCATTATATAAGAATATTAGTAACATGAGTAAAGATACGAGTATATAAAGTGATAAGAGCATAAATGAGCAGTATATGCATAGCATGAGAATGCATAAAAGATTATGACATAAGATTCTTGAGCACAAGTAGATGGTTATAAAATAGTGAATCAGTTTAAGAACTAAGATATTAGAACTCGTTTACGTTTGGTGTTTGATGTAATACAAGAACTTCGATTGTATGAGTATGAATATAAATTATGCATATGTAGTTTGTGAGCCACCAGCACGGTAAATTATAGAGGTAAGCTAAGTTATGATGGCTGAATGTGTGCATATATAGATAAATATAGATATGTATGAATGTAAGATAAATTTAGCATGTTTTAGTTTGAACAAGCATTCTGCATATAGTTTGTAAGATCATTATAGAGGAAATCATGGCTAGAGTAGAGAGAAGCATGAGAAATGCATATATGCATGTGCATGCGTGTGTGTGTTTAAGTTTCAGCAGTCGAGCAAACGATAACAACGTTTTCAACAATTTTAAATGTTTTAAAGAAAGATTTCAAATGCTTTGAAAAGAATCGTATTTCAAGAAATGTTTCTTACTACAGTTTAAGTTACAGATTATGGTTTTATGGTTTTCGGGGCATGAGGTAAAACCTCACCTCAGTATGTAACTTGAGATACATATGGAATTGACGGATACAGAGAACATGTGCACATGTAGGCCATGATGGCGGCTTAGGATCGTGTACCTGGTCCCTAGTGGTGGTTACACTGCCAGTTGAGTTATGGTCATGGGTGTAGTCCACCACCAATTTCAGAGATACCCAGTTGAGTTATGGTCCTGGACATCGAGTACACCCAGTTGAGTTATGGTCCTCGGTGTAGAGAGACGTCCAGTTGAGTTATGGTCCTGAACGTAGAGCAGTTTTCAGTTTTTAGATTTTTAGTACACGGTTTTCAGAACAGTTTTTCAGATTTCGATTTTCAGTTTTCAGAGATGCCGCAGTTGAGCTGTTGTCCTGGGCATCAAGTATTTTCAGCTTGTGATTTTCAAATCTTTAGTATAAAGTTTTCAGATTTTCAAGATTCAGACTTTAAATAAGAGTTTTCATAAACCGTTATTTTAAAGACAGTTTCTAGAATGATGAAGTTTTAGAAACAGAGTTTTCAGAAAGAAACTTTGAGATGATAGTTTTTCTTTCAGAAAAAGTTTTCAATAGTATCTTCTAAAAATGATAACATGTTAAAGTTTTTATATAGTATAAATTTTATATGCTGGTAATTCATCTGAGATGCATATAGTTGACATTGAAACATGACAGTATGATTACATATATATCTATATATTTGTGATTTGATGCCTGTGTGTAGTATATATTCACATGGGATGAACAATTGGTAAGATGATAGCTTATGACTATATTATTGCATATTCATAAGTATATGGTTAACCTTGTGCATAGCATATGTATATAAAGTTAGCATTTGTAAAATACTAGTGCATAATAGCATGATTTTATTCAAGGAATATATGTTAATGATGATTATGTGTCGTATGATTACTTAGAAAGAACATATTGAATTGATGCTAGAACATGATGATACGATAACATATGTATAGATACGTGATTGGTGGCAGTGGAATAAGTGTTTATCAAAAATAGCATTTTAGTGTGACCGATTTGATGATATTTCAAGACAGTAAAAGAAAGAAAGTTATTATAATTGTCTAATTTTCGACTACCTCAGAGTATACAGAAAGGTTAAGAAAAGAATCAGAGTAGCACAGTATAAGTGTAATGGTCCTTAGTTTGCTAGTTAGTAAAGTAAAACTTGATAAGTTATATGGATTGCAATAATCAGAAGTTAAAATATGTATATGTGTGTTCAGACAAAATATCAGTAACTAGTATCATGGTAAATAAATGGATATAAGTTATAAAGTTAAATCAGATTTGTTAATGTTTGCATGATTACTTACTGAGTCTTTATGACTCACACCACCACAGTTTATAATTTTGCAGGTCAGTAGTGTAGGGGTTTTTAGGGGCTGAATCCGGTAACGCAGCGGAAGCGGTGGAAAATCATATTTTCCGATTTCAAAACTTTTTCTCGGATTAATTAAATAAACATATTTATTTAATTATCCAATAATCAAATTATGAAAATAAATTCAATAAATCATATTTAAGTGAATTTACCGAAATGCCCTTACTTTGTATTTTTGTCCATTTTAGTCCGAAATTGATCAAATCAATTTTGAATGATTCTAAATCATTTCCAAGATGAACTTAGCATGTTCAAAACATCAAAACACGAAAACAACCAAAATCCCCAAATTCTTTCATTTTGGCCGAGAGCCTCACAAGGGTGCCATTTGGTGCACTTTGTCATTTCATACTTCAAAACACATCAAGATGTAATCCAATGAACATGAAACTTTGTATGCATCATATACACACACAAATACACAACATATATGAAAAACCCCAATTTGGAATTGGTCATGAACCCTAATTTTTCAATTTCCACAAATGGACAAATTAGACCAATACATTAAATCAATTACTTCAATCATCATTCTTAAATCCAATCCAAGTCTCAACACAATGAAACAACTCAAGATCAAATCTAGGTCATCTAAGAGTGGTTCAACAACTCTAGATTAGCAACATGGTTTCCAAAACCTTAAAAGAAAGCTTACAACTACAATAGTCACAACCTTCCTTCACAATACATGCTCAACACTTTCAATAAAATTTCCATCATCAAAACACAAGAAATAAAGAAAATAATAACTTAAGAACATCACAAGATGTTTCCTAGATCCTAAGGAACAATTTCCTTTCTAATAGTAAGTTTGAAAAACTTACAAAATCCAAGCTTTTCTTTTGGTTTTTCCTTTCTCCTTCACTTGTTTCCTTGGTTTCTTTCAATGGAGTTTTATGAAAAGTGTATTAGGTTAAGTGTAAATGAAATGAAAAAACAATATATACTTGTTACCAAAAGGCCTTGGCCGAATTTCATCAAATGAAATACAAGTTATGAAATTTGATTTTCATTTCAAGTTTATTAAGTCAACTTGCATAAATATCTAAATACAACTTTATTAGATATTTAATTAAGTCAACAAAGGCAAATAATATCATTTACTTTAAATATCCTAATGTAAGATATTTATATTTTAATTAATTTAATAATTTAACAATTAAATAATCAATTAATTAATCAAAAACAAATATATTAAATATATGTATAATATTTACATTAAATATTAAAAACATATATTCAATTAGGATATAAGTCAAATAACTCATTTTGACTATTAATTAATGTGTATTTAAATTAATCAAGTATTAAATGTAAATACACAATAATTAGGCAAATGACTATAGGGTCCCTTCAGCATGTATTTTGCGTTTAACCTTTAAACGACTTTATAAATAATCAATATTATTTATTAATGTTGCTCTAGTGCTCTACGATTATGTTTCATTATTGAGACTCTCTAGATTCAGGTATATCCGTCACGAAATCTAATTTCGTGTCCATAATCTATCCACCCGTAGATTATGACGATCACGGATAATCTCGCTGAACCATACAGGTCGAGGTCATGGCAAATGTATAATTCCTCCGTCACAGGTATCCTGATAAATCCCAGAGATACAGATGTAAACGTGAAATCTCTATGGGGATTATCCAGTCAACTATTCCATTAGCAATCTCTAAAAGAATGTTTAGAACTAGCTTCTAAAGTTTACCACGGGCCCATGGTTTTATCTGATTGCTAATCATATGAACTACCTATGCTCTGGTACACAGAACTGACGGATCCTATCTTGATACTCATAGGACACCCTGAGGATCTGTCTACACCCAATGAACAGGCGGAGGTCTGATCTTAATAGATCGGTGACGTGACTGCCATCTAAGTGTAGAAGATGTCTCATGTGCCCACAATGGCATATCAAGTCTAAGAATCACAAGTGCTACTCAACCCGAGAAGATTCTTATTGACGCTGGTGTACCATCCATTAAGAATCTTCGGTGAGTCGTTCAGTGTTTATCCGCTATAAACACCTACACGTCTATACTAGTCTCCAAGACTTATGGTTCATTGAGAAACCATTGGAATCATATATTCCAGTATACGACATGTACCGGTCTCAACGGGTTTACTATACTGACCAAGTAGTGTAAACCTTGACCAAGAACTGTTTGAGAATGAAAACGTCATGATACTACTCAATGTCCGTTGCGACGCTTTTGCAACAGTACCATGACTAATCATTCTAAGGTCATTACGTCTTTACCATTTAATAAGATAGTTATATTATAGAAACTGCATATATTATTCATAATAATAATGTTTTACAGAAGTATTCAACAGAAATACAACCGGGAATTGGCGCTCTGAGCACCAACCCCAACAAAATCTCCCACTTGCTCTAGTGCCAATATCGATTGTATTTAATACCCATCGACTCCACGTGTTTATCAAAAAACTTCGGAGGTATGACCTTCTTCAGTGGGTCTGCTACATTATCTTCACTTGGTATCTTGCACACGACAATATCCCCTCGTGACACGATCTCTCGAATGATGTGGTACTTGCGTTCCACATGCTTCGACTTCTGATGCGCCCTCAGTTCCTTTGCTTGCGCAATGGCTCTAGTATTATCACAGTATAACGGAATCGCATTCTCGATACTTGGGACAACTCCCAATTCTGTGATAAAGTTCTTTATCCACACAGCCTCTTTTGCAGCTTCAGAAGCTGCAATATATTCCGCCTCAGTGGTGGAATCTGCTGTTGATCCCTCTTTGGAACTCTTCCAACAAACTGCACCTCCGTTAAGGGTAAAGACAAATCCAGATGTAGACTTTCTATCATCGGGATCCGATTGAAAATCGGAGTCTGTATACCCATTAACCTGCAGTTCGTTTCCTCCATAAATTATTAACTTATCCTTGGTACCTTTAAGATACTTTAGGATATGTTTAATGGCCATCCAATGGTCATTACCTATATTGGACTGATATCGACTAGTTACGCTAACAGCGAAACTGATATCAGGCCTCGTACATAACATGGCATACATTATGCTACCCAAACACGAAGCATAAGGTTGGTTAGACATTCTAACCTTCTCATCTTCTGTTTGTGGACACATCTTCTTAGAAAGATGTATCCCATGTCTGAACGATATGTTTGTTGTCTTACAGTTACCAAAACTATATCGTTCCAAGATCTTATCTATATATGTTGATTGGGATAACCCAATCAGCCTCCTTTGTCTATCTCTATAGAGTTTTATCCCTAAAACATAAGAAGCTTCTCCCAGGTCCTTCATGGAGAAATTCTTACAGAGGTACACTTTGATGCTTTGTAACATACCTAAATCATTCCCAATGATTAGGATGTCATCAACATATAGGACTAAAAATACGTCCAAGCCGCGCTTGAAACTTTCCACTATCAAAATTGATTTCATATTTTACACTGTGAGTTTTTCGTGGCTCACTCACAACCAAGAGTTTTGTCCCTAGGTTCACCCCAAACATTTACACCAAGAGTTTTATCACCTAAACTCACTCTTTAAACCTTTACAATAAGTTTTATCTTTAGGCTTACTCACAAACCTTTTACAACCATATACACCCTTTTGAGTACACCCACTTAATAAAGGATTTTTACTACCACAAGTATTTACAATATCAAAGATTAAAGCATAACTGGGACACTTACAAAAGATAAGAAGATTTAAGATGTGAGTTTCCAACCCAAGTATTCTAAGCTTACTATAATGATAATGAAGGCGCAATGTGTGGGCTTTAATTAAGAGAATGTATGATAAATAAGATTTAAATTTCTCTCAATGTTTTTGCTGGATAGAAAAATGTATAAAGGTGTAAGAACTTGGTATAAATGAATTGGGACTCAATTTTATAGTGAAGGTGAAAGACTATCCCAACTTTATGTTTAAGATCGGTATGTCGGTCTCAAGGGCCTGTATGTCGGTCCTACAAATTCAAACTGTTGTATTACCATTTAAGGTTAAAACACAATACCAGATTATTGTTCGGTGTAACGATCAGTATGCCGATTAATTCACCGGTATGCTGATCAGTATGCTCGTTAGCTTACCGGTGTGGGGACCGGTATGATCAGTCCATGTTCTAATAGCTATGAAAACTCCAACTGGCCGGTATAAGAGACTGGTATAGAACAGTTCGATTCCAGAGAGCATGCAAATCTGTCCAAGAAATATCAAGGTCACCAATATGCCAGTGTGGGGGGACATGTATACCAGTCTCAGTGCATAAAACACAAGATTTGAAGGTTAAAATCATTTTACATGTGACCATAATTCATCTAAATGAACGTGCATATGTCTTATGAACTTAGAGTACTTAAATTATCAACTCACTTACATAGAGCCCTAAGCTAGTGTAGTCATCTTAGTTTTGGCGCTTGAGTCTTCACATTCATTATACTCTTCACGACCAATATTCTTCAACATCTTTTTGTAATGATCATGATTGCGCTTCAAAGTTTTCTTGTGTTGCATCATCAAAATCCATCTTGAGAATGTGTCGTTAAAAATCTTCTTTTTAATGATGGCAACGATTAAAATTTGTGAACTTTGAGAGTTCCAAATTTGTTGATGGTTATGACTACCTCTCAATATTAATTCCCCCTCAACATGTGATTATCTTCAATATAGCTTTATAAAATTTAGACAAACACATTAGTATAAATTTATTCCCCATTAATACAAGGGTAAAGGTAATACAAGTTTTAATCACATTCTTATGATTTTCTCCATTTGACATTATCAAAAATGATGGACAAGTAAAAATTAAGCACACATAATTCATTAAACATTCTCTGTATTCGAACTCAGAACCTTAAGGTGAGTTTTTGAACCCTATACCACCAAGTCATGCGAAACTTCAGTATTAGATAAACCTTTAATCGAAAAACACTACTTTTCTAGTAAATCGCTGTCAAAAGCTTTAACGAACTAAAAAATGCTTCTAAATGTTTTGCAGGAAGCATTTTCATTTGAAATTACTTTCCATGGAGAGACATCATAAATCACTATTCTTTTATTTACTGAAAGCCCTTTCCTCTGAAATTTCCCTCTTCTTGTCTGTATTCTATAAAGTTCCATAATTCAACATGTAGAACGAAAAGCTAACTAAATTATCAAAGTCCTTGAAATATATTCGTAATATTTTTTTCTCATTAACTTAATCCCTTATCAACTTAAAGTTCATAGATCTTTGTTCTCGATCGTGGTCGACATCTATTCTTACTCCATTCAAGCCAACAAAAAAATGCTTATGTCCCCAGATTACGGTATCCATGCACATGCTTATGCTAAGTACCTGCTTAAAACACAAATTAAAAATGTAAAAATAATTTTTTTGGCCGCAAAGACTTTACTCGAAGTCATCATCATGTTCTACATTATCAGGAGATAATCTTTTCAATGGTAATTGATTTCCAAGACAGATTTTAGGCGTTGTTGCACTTTTAGAGAAGTTCTCATTGATTTCGGCTGGGAAGAGGCACATAATGAGAATTTTGTTGAACTTTCGAGTGAAGAATGTTGGAGGACAGCATGCATTTGCATGCATGACAGCATGCAAATGCATGCTAGCTGCAAACATGAGTGTGGTATCAAGCTGTGAAAATGATTGAATGAAAGAAGCTTGAAGCCAGCAACTACCAGCCTTGCCAAACCGCGTGTTACTGTAACACGCGGTTTGAGCACTATAAAAAGGCCCCTAGCCTTAGTTTCATCATCACAAAACGTGAGTATAATAGAGAGTAAAGAGGGTTGAGAGTTTTTTGTAAAGCTTGAGTTGATAAGCTTTGTAATTCTTTATTTTGTGTAATATAAAGAAGAATTTTCTCTCACATCTCCTCTATTGTGTGTGTTTCATCACAACAAGTGGTATTAGGAACTAAGGTTCCACAGTGGGATCCCGAAACTCGATAACAGAGATTCGGTTCGTAAAGTCGGTTCCAACGAAAGTTGTCGAAAATCGATTTTGAGCATACCATCAGACTTTTCACGGCGAGACGAGCAAGGTGCTATTTTCCGGCGATCGAACGGAGACCGGAGGATGATGCATGCGCAGGACAAAGAGCAACCTACTCGAACCGACTCGCATATACTCGCCTCACGCGCCAGCCGAAGGTTGAAGATGACTACCATGTCATCCAACACGTGTAGCCTAGTCAGCACCCTGTCAGCGTCCAGTCAGCAGTCCAGTCAGCAGCCCAATCAGAACACATTAAGGTAAAATGAAATCAACCCAATATTTTACATGCATCATATACACACCCAAATACACCATATAAATGAAAAGCCCCAAATTTGGAAGTGGTCTTAAACCCTAATTTTTCAATTTCTTCAAATTGGACAAATTAGACCCAATTGGTTAAATCAATTACTTTAATCATGTTTCTTCCATCCAATTAAAGTCTCAACACAATGAAATAACTATAGATCAAATCTAGGTCATTTAAGAGTGAGTCAACAACTCTAGATTAGCAACAAAGTTCTAAAACCATGAAAAGAATGCTTATAACCACACTAGTTACAAATTTCCAACTTCATACATGCTTAACCCCTTCATCAAACTTTCATCCATAAAAAACACAAAGAATAATGAATAGAAAAAATCAAGAACATCACCAAGTGAAGCCCATATCAAGAGGAACAAATTACTCTCTAATGGAAGATTGGAAATACTTACTAAATTCCAAGCTTTTCTTTGATTTTTCTTTTCTTTTCTCTCTACCTTCTTTGCTTTATTTTAATGGAGTTTTGATAAAGTGTATTAGGTTATTTTCCAAATGAAAAAACAAAACAATATATATTTGTTACCAATTAGCCTTGGCCGAATTTGGCCTTAACCAAAACAAGAAATATTAATTTCAATTTCATTTGAATTTCATTTTATCAACTTGTTAAAGTATCAAAAACACTTTAAAGATATTATTAACAAAGTCAACAAAGGCAACAAAGTCATTAAAACAAATATCTAAATCTTAAGATATTTATATTTTAATTAATTTAATCATTTAACAATTAATTAATATTTACATTAAATATTAAAAACATATATTCATTTATGATATTGGTCAAATATCTCAATTTGACAATTAATTAATGTGTATTTAAATTAATCAAGTATTAAATATAAATACACAATAATTAAAGAAATGACTATCGGGTCCCTAAACATGTATTTTGCATTTAACCTTTAAATGACTTTATAAATAATCAATATTATTTATAAATGTTGCTCTAGTGCTCTATGAGTATATTTCATTATTGAGACTCTCTAGATTCAGGCATATCCGTCACGAAATCCAATTTCGTGTCCATAATTTATCCACCCGTAAATTATGACGATCACGAATAAACTCGCTGGACCATACAGGTCGAGGTCATGGCAAATGTATAATTCCTCTGTCACACGTATCCGGATATATCCCAGAGATATAGATGTAAACGTCAAATCTCTATGGGGATTATCCAGTCGACTATTTACAAATTTCCAACTTCAAACTGTATAGTACCGTTTAGCGACTTAAAGTCGTTTTATCCGTTAGGAAACTTGCTACAGTGATCCCAGTCATTTCAAGTTCTCCATCTCCATAGTATAAGACATCATCCTTAGTTCTCTAAGATACTAATGGATGTTCTTAATATCAATCCAGTGACTATCACTTGGATTAACCTGTTTATGACTCCATATGCTCAAAGCGTATGAGACACCAGGTCACGTATATTTATTTCAATGTACGAGTTCTCGGAGAGTGTCAACAACTTTTATATCTATCCCAGTAGATCCTTATTCATAGAATAAAGGTTGTCTCTCACAAGTATTCTACGGAGAATTTTCATGAAAGCCAAGCTTTCACCGATTATATTATGGGAATATCATTTCCAAGAAATGACATATCATCATCATAAGGACATTTACTGTCAGTGTGCTCCCACTAACCTCCTTATATACACAAGAATCATTTTGTTTTGAATTAAATCATACACCATTATGATTACATCAAAACGTTAGTTCCAAGAACATAATGCTTACTTCAATCTCTCTATGGATCGAATAACCCACAAACCTTATTTTCTAGTTTTGGTACGACAAAACCGCCAGGATGTTGTAAACATCCTCCAAAAGGTTTCCTTTTCAGGAAAGCGATATTTTGGTTCAGCTGCCATATTTCATAAATGAAATATGCAGCATCAGCAAGCATTATCCAAATGGATTTAACGTGGCAACAGGTAAAAAATTTCGTTGTAATCAACACAATGTTGATAACGATACCTTTCCGCTACAAGCCTAGCTTAGTACGTTGGTATGCTGCCATCCACGTATGTCTTCCTTGAAGACCTATATAGTACCAATAGGCACAATGCCTTGCGGTACAATAACTAGTGTCCAAACATAGTTGATATACATGGAATCCATTTCGGACTCATGGCACTTTGCCATGATAGGGAGTCGATACCTTGTATCACTTCCTCATACGTAGTCAGTTCGTATTCCTCAATAAGATTGACATCTTTATGAGGTGAGATCAGAAACCCATACCCAGGTTGTTTTCTGACTCTCTCCGACTTACGCGGTTCTTGTGCATTCGAAGATTACTGGTACAGTTTCATCCTTAATGAACTGTTTGTGTTCCATTAAGGACTTGGTGCCTGGAACAGTATTACTCCGATTTTCATCGAGTTTTACTTTCCTCCCACTTACCATTGCATATCGGTATTCCTCGTAGAAAAACCGCATGGTGAGCAACAATCACATTTTTATCTTAGTGAGTTGTATAAGTACTATACTTTGGTTTCCCTAGGATAACCAATTACATTAAGCACTTATCCAATTTAGGTTCTAGTTTGGTATCATCTAAACGTATGCCTAGCATTCCCAAATCATCAGGAGTGAAAAAGCCCAGTTTCTTTCCTGTTCACATCTAATATGAAATCTGTCAAACAAATTTTCATGGAACCTTATTCAAAATAAGTATTGCACTGTTAATGCTTATCCCTTTTGAAGGAAAATGGTAGTCAGAGTGACTCATGATTAACCTTATCATGTCCAATAAAATCCGGTTTCTCCGTTCGGACACACCGTCAAACTGACGTGTTCCGGTAGGAGTCCTCATTGAAAGAATACTATACTCTTTCAAGTATTTGAGAAACTTATTGCTTAAGTATTTTCTATCTCGGTCTTATTGTGATGGTTTTAATACTTTAGCCGATCTGTTTGTCTACTTCGTGTCGAAACTCTAAAAGTTTTCGATTTGTGTTTCATAAGAGACACATAACCATAACGCGATGTCACATCCGTAAAGGTCACGAAATACTCATATCCATCTCTAGCCTAGCTAGATATGGGCCCACTTACGTCACTATGAACGAGGGATAACAGATTGATGGCATTTACACTTTTACCAAGTAAAAGGTATTTTAGGTACTTTACCTAATAAACTAGATTCGTAGACATCATTTGAATGAAATCAAATTCGTCCTAGTATCTACTCTTCAAAAGTGTGGATATACGAGTCTTGTTTAATGTGTCCTAGAGAACACTGCCACAAATAAGTTTTATCTGATCAAATCAGTTTGAGCTATTTGTTCGTCATATTATATGTTTGAGATTTATTTATATTCAAAATATAAATACTGTTATTCACATCTAATGTGTTTATCTCAATATCATCTTTATAAAATAAAACATTTTAGTGTTCTAGAATATAAAGGTATACTCGCAACGAGTTATACTCGATATAGAGATAATATTTCTAGTCAAACTAGTTACATTATAACAGTTTCCTAATTTAAGTACACACCCGAAGGGTAGTTCCTAAACTTAGGTATCTACGGTAAAACAACGACTTTCATCCCGTTTCTGATTCACAGATTAATCTCAATTGAAGTCAGTATCCTGCTCATAGCAGATTCTGCACATCAATGCATATTTATGTATTCATACTTAGTATTTAAAATCCAATTTTAATACTAGTAGTGAACATATTTATGACAAACATATTTGAAATCAGAGCCTTGCTCATCTTCAATTCCTTCATGTCTACTTTGTCCATACGGTAGTCACGCTTCAGTGATCCCATTTGCCACAGTTTAAGCAGACATCTTGGGATATGTCCTTTGTCTTCCTAGAAGACAGTAATGATTTTGCCTTTGCCCTTTTCTATATCCCAGAAGCCTTTGGCCAAGCCTTGGGTTTCTAGAATATCGAAGTAAGGTGCGCCTTGCGCTACTTGCCTTATTGCAAACTTTGGCTTTATCTCATTGAGAATAGCCATTAACTCTCCGAGAGTTATTAATTGCAATTTAATACTTCTAAGATCTAAGAATAGATCTATGAAGATCCTTCAATTTCTTCATCATACTTTAATGATCTAATCCTTAGTTCTGATTAGGAAATTAATGAGTCCTATCGACAAGTATAATGGATTAAGCATTAAAGTTATCATCACATGAATCTTCCAAAGATCATGTTATACTATTTGCTTAACTCTGGGCTTAGGCCTAATATGTTATTTTATCAAATAAGGTAACTTATTAGTTTCCAGGATCATCCTGAAATTTTATTCCCAATTTGAAAATTAAAGTCGTTTAAACACATTTTCACCCATGATTATGTTTTAAACACTAATCTTTCAGTTATCTTGATTCCAATAGTCTAACTATCCAATCAACGATTTCGGGTACAATCTAATCTAATGATTACTATAGTCTAACTATGTAACTTATTACAATTTTATTGGTTAAAATCAAATATATATTGATTACTATAATCCAATTATATAATCAACTATAAATGATCGGTAAAATTCAAATATATGATTACTATAATCCAATTATATAATCAACTATAAATGAAGGGTAAAATTCAAATATATTGATTACTATAATCCAATTATATAATCAACTATAAATGAAGTAGTTTGAATGTAGTCCAACTGTTTAATTAAAACAACAATTGAATATTAGTCCAACTAATATATTTTTAATAAATAATGATGAAAATTGAAATGAGCGCGTATTGGCAAGTATCTAAACGAAATTGCAAATTTAATACTTGCCTCCCACTATTTTTCTGCGAGCCTCTAACCCTCTGTTGAGTACTCGGGAAACCTAGTTTCCTAGAGGGCTAGGATCCCGTTAAATAACACACAACCTTGACTTTGGCCAACAAGTTGTATGATATTTAACTAGGTAGATCTCAAAGATCAATTGGATCTCATCCAATTCCTAGATCTGATAGGTGGACCTCCAAGTCTGAAACATATATACAATATATATGCCAATATATCCAATGTATTTGCCTAACCTTTTTCCTCTGAATCAACTAAGCATTGGCTTTGGCACAACAAGCTTAATGATTCCAGTTAAGCGGGACTCATTGACATGGAAAGCTTCGTAATCAATGTCGATGGACAAGAAATGATCTTGAATTTGGCCAACAAATCACGACTTAGACAAGACATCGATATAGAACAAAACTCTCATTATTCAAACACATCCGCAATTGACAAAGGTCTTGACTTTGGCCAACAAACCAATGCCAACTTTGGATCTTGAGCAAGAATCACTCAACGGAAGGAAAAACGCTTAATATTATTTGAGGGTTTTTTGCATAAATTGGCAACCAATTTATTATCTTTAATTAGGTCTCATCATACAACCTTAAGCATGCATTCTAAAAGCATAATAAGGCACGATAAATAAATAAATTAATAATGATATGCGGATGGATATCTCATAAATTGTTCCTAGAACAAATCACTCCATTTCCTCTCCCCGACTAGAAATATTCTAACTTCTACCCAATTACATAATAGAATAAAGAAACCTCATTTACATTGAGGGGAATTGGTGAGAAGAGAAGTACAAAGAATAATGAGATAAAAGGCTGGACACGCAGGTCCAATTTAATAAATTCTAAATTTATTACAATTTCCAAAATTGCCATCGCCCTTCTAATATCCATCTGATATACATTATTCATACAACACATTCATGTATTCATACAAATCATGTTATTCAATCAATCTAATCCAATTAATTAATCTTTGAATTAATGACCATCCAATGTTCAAACAACGATTTGATTTGTGTGAGTCAAACTCGTTTAAGAATAAATACTCAAAGTAAGTATTCTTGAATTATATTGAACTACAACTTTAAATCCAATTTATTTTTATTCAATACTAATTCCAAATTTAATTCCAAATTAAATATTTACACTTACTTACAAGCCTTAAAGACTTGGATTTCAAATCCAATCTTAATGGGTCTCAAAGGCCCAATAACATCCAATGCCATTTCAATTAAAGTCCAATGTGATTTTAATTGATTCTTAAGGCATGGGCTTTGGCCATAATGAATCAAACCCAAAATGCCAAGGCCCAATAGGAATCACCATATTGCCAACAAATCAATTTAGGCCCATTAGGCCCAATTATATTCTTTAAAGGGCCAAGTGATGTATTTGAAATTTATGGAATTGGTTTTGGCCCCAATTGGATCCAATCCAAAAGTCTAAAACCAAACTTAGTCAAACCAAGCCCATTAAGCCCAAATACACACTTTTAGCCCAATTCATAATTAAAGGCTTATTAACATAATTATAATATTCCAAATATCACAATTATTTTAATTAAAGTGTATTAGTCATGATTAATTAATTAAACTCAATATTTCCAAAATACCAATTAACTTAATTAATCGTGCTTAATCCATCAATTTATGCTCAACACAAATTGAAGCCAAAACACATCATTTCATGCTCACACAAATTGAATCCAAAATTCATCATTTCATGCTCAACATGCTCTTTGATTTTAACATAAACATTATTGACTTTGATTCCAATCCAATCAAACCAACAATCAACATTTAAGCATGCATTTAAACACATTAATTCATGTTACAACAAAAATAAATGTGCAGTCCACTACTATAGTGAATTCGGCCAAGGTGGGATTTTTTTAATTTTTTTTGATCCAATCAATTTATTTCAAATGTAATCACGCATAACTCTAAGTTATCATATTCTAAGCATGCTCAAAGCATCAATTTGAAAGAATCATATTCAAAACATAAAAGCCCCAAATTTAGACTCATGAACCCTAAAATTTTCATGCTTAAAATTGGCTCTGATACCATTGTTGGTGTTCCTAGAACATGCCAAGGATCTAATAAGCATGAAAACATGTGATAAAGATCATTATAAGTTGTGGAATATACTTACAATGAACATATTTGAGCTCTAAAATTTGAGAAGAGATCTCCAAGATCCAAGCTTAGAGTGATGATTCAACCCTTGAGTTAGTTTCCCTATCACCTTGGTTGATTACATGAAGTGCTAGCTTTGTTGATTTTGCAACAAAATCAAAGAGAAGAGATTTGATAGTTCACACCCATACATGGATGTGTTAGGGTTTGTTTTGTTCCAAGTGTGTCGTTACTTGAGTGAAGAGAGAGAGGGCTAGGGTTTTGTTAAAGGGTTTTTACCCTTTTCACCAAAACCATGTAGTTGGAGTCTTGGTTTCACCTAAACCAAGTAGTTGGAAAGTAAGTGGTTTTGGCATAAATGCCAACCACTTTCCAACTACCACTTCACATGTGTGACATGTGTGAAGTGGGACCCACCATTTTGAATTCAAAATTCAAAGTGTCTCTACGAACATTTGTCCCCGGCTCGGATCCGTTTAATCCGATTAAATGAACTTTCGTCACTAAATAATTAAATCTAATTTAATTAAATAACGATGCCTCGCAAATATATTACGAATGTCGTTTGATGGGGCAAACTTAAAATGAACTAGACATAGAGATTTTAAGTTTCAGCCTTATATTCAATAACTCATTATCTTCCTTGAGGATAGATAACCCTTTAATAGATTTCCTTACAGGATAGGAATATACCTGTCGGGCGTGGGTAGCCATAATTGGAACTTGGTCTTAATGAATCCAGGTAATGTGGTTGACATAGGAATATGGTTCAATTGGGTTATACTGGGTATTTGCGTCTGACCATCGGAAGAGGCTTTTGCATATTATCGTGTTCCAGGTTAGAAAATTAATTTATTACACATAAATAAGAGAGTCAATTCATCTTTTTAACAATATTGTGTGGAGTCACGACCCTAGATCTTTGAGTTTTTTCTTTTATTTTCCTTAGTATTTTCTTTTGAGACTGTTTTTATTTTAATTAGCAAATCCACATTCAACCAACCAAAAGCAATCAATTCCATTCTCCCTATAATTAGATAACTGTAAATAAATAGATTCAATAATTAATAACAACAGTAGAAATTAAGTCCTCGTGGGATCGATATTTTATACTACTTGAATGATACGTGCGCTTGCGTTATACGAGTGTGAATGCACCGGTCAAACAACTTAACTGGCAGTGTAGCCACCACTAGGGACCAGGTACACAATCCTAAGCCGCCATCCTGGCCCTACATGTGCACATGTTCTCTGAATTCGTCAATTCCAATTGTATCTCAAGTTACATACTGGGGTGAGTTTTTGTTGGGGTTGGTGCTCAGAGCGCCAATTCCCGGTTGTATTTCTTTTGAAAACTTATGTAAAACATTATTATTATGAATAATATATGCAGTTTCTATAATATAATGTATCTTTTTATATGGTAAAGACGTAATGACCTTATAATGATTAGTCATGGTACTGTTTCAAAAGCGTCGCAACTGACATTGAGTAGTATCATGATGTTGTCATTCTCAGATTGTTTCTGGTCAAGGTTTACACTACTTGGTCAGTATAGTAAACCCGTTGAGACCAGTGCATGTCGTATACTGGAATATATGATTCCAATGGTTTCTCAATGAACCATTAGTCTTGGAGACTAGTATAGACGTGTAGGTGTTTATAGCGGATAAACACTGAACGACTCACCGAAGATCTTAATGGATGGTACACCAACGTCAATAAGAATCTTCTCGGGTTGAGTAGCACTTGTGATTCTTAGACTTGAGATGTCATTGTGGGCACATGAGACATCTTCTACACTTAGATGGCAGTCACGTCACCGATCTATTTAGATCAGACCTTCGCCTGTTCGTTGAGTGTAGATAGATCCTCAGGGTGTCCTATGAGTATCAAGATAGGATCCGTCAGTTCTGTGTACCAGAGCATAGGTAGTCCATATGATTAGAAATCAGATAAAAACATGGGCCCGTGGTAAAGTTTAGAACTAGTTCTAAACATTCTTTTAGAGATTGCTAATAGAATAGTCGACTGGATAATCCCCATAGAGATTTGACGTTTACATCTATATCTTTGGGATTTATCCGGATACCTGTGACGGAGGAATTATACATTTGCCATTACCTCGACCTGTATGATTCAGCGAGATTATCCGTGGTCGTCATAATTTATGGGTGGATAAATTATGGACACGAAATTTGATTTCGTGACGGATATACCAGAATCTAGAGAGTCTCAATAATGAAATATACTCGTAGAGCACTAGAGCAACACATATAAATAATGTTGATTATTTATAAAGTCGTTTAAAGGTTAAACGCAAAATACATGTTAAAGGGACCTGATAGTCATTAAATTAATTATTGTGTATTTACATTTAATACTTGATTAATTTAAATACACATTAATTAATAGTCAAATTGAGATATTTGACTTATATCCTAAATGAATATATGTTTTTGATATTTAATGTAAATATTATACATATATTTAATATATTTGTATTTGATTAATTAATTAATTATTTAATTGTTAAATGATTAAATTAATTAAAATATAAATATCTTACATTAGGATATTTGATTTAAATGATTATGTTTACATTGTTGACTTAATATAAATATCAATAACGTGGTTTTTAGATATTTATATATAAAGTTAGACAAACTTTAGTTAAATGAAATTGAAATGAAAAATTGCCAAATACATGCTTGTAATTTCGGCCAAGGGTTTTTTTGTTACAAGTATATATATGTTTTCATTTCATCTTCATTTGATAACCTAATACACTTTGACATAAAATCCATTGAAAGAAACAAAGAAAGAAAGTGAAGAAGAAAAGAAGAAACCAAAGAAAAGCTTGGATTTTGTAAGTTTTCTCAAACTTACTATTAGAAAGTAAATTTTTCCTTAGGATCTAGGCTACATCTTGTGATGTTATAAGTTATTCTTTTCTTTATTCTTTTTATTTTGATGATGGAAGTTTTTTTGGAAGTGTTGAGCATGTTTGATGAAAGAAGTTTGTGACTATTGTAGTTGTAAGCATTCTCTTATGGTTTTGGAAACCTTGTTGCTAATCTAGAGTTGTTGATCCACTGTAAGATGACCTAGATTTGATCTTGAGTTTTTTCATTGTGTTGAGACTTTGATTGGATGGAAGAATGATGATTAAAGTAATTGATTTAACCAATTTGTTCTAATTTGTTCATTTTGAAGAATTTGAAAAATTAGGGTTCATGACCAATTCCAAATTTGGGGCTTTTCATTTATGTTGTGTATTTGGATGTGTATATGATGCATATAAATTTTCATGTTGATTGGATTACATCTTGATGTGTTTTGAAGCATGAAATGACAAAGTGCACAAATTGGCACCTTAGGGAGGCTCTCGGCCAAGGAGAGGAAAATTGGGGATTTTGTTGCTTTTGGTGTTTTGATGTTTTGAACATGCTAATTTCATCTTAGAAATGATTTAGAATCATTCAAAATTGATTTGATCAATTTCGGACTAAAATGGACAAAAATACCAAGTAAGGGTAATTTGGTAAATTCACTTAAATATTTTTATTGAATTTTATTTCATAATTTGATTATTGGAATATTAAATAAATATGTTTATTTAATTAATCCGAGAAAAAGTTTTGAAATCGAAAATACGATTTTCCACCGCTTCCGCTGCGTTACCGGATTTACCCCCTGAAAAACCCCTACAAAATGGTATCAGAGCGAGTCTGATTCTAGGCCCCCTAAAATGATTAGCTTTAATTAAATCAATGTTTAATCATGTTTTCTTGACTTTAACATGCTTAGTATAATCTAATTTGGTTAGATTTAGGGTGTATGACACTTAATGGAAAATCACTGATTAATAAGGTTTTAACGTAATTATGTATTTGATGCATGTTATGTGGTCCGTCTTATCAATACGGATTATGAATACTTCTCTGTGACTACATCCGAGACCGTGCCTCTGCTGTGAGGGTGTAGCCGATATAGATTTATTTATACCGGGTGTATATCAGATACTAGATAAATTCAAGCGAAAGCGGAATTCTGAACGTGCCCTAGCTGTCAGGATTGCGTAAGTAACTTGATTTTATCATTGACGAGTTTAACCTTGGTACGTCTCCTTGTGGGCCTGCCTTCGCAGCAACAACGAGAAATGACCAGGACCGGAACCCAGGAGTCACTATTGAGTGATTGACAAATGAGTTGTCTACCTGATGAATATACGTAGGCGAGACCGTGCCTCTGCTGTGAGCTGAAATATATTCACGGGATCCACTTTTCACTATTTGTATTTAATTTAATTATTAAATCTTTGTATTCTGTTTGGGGATTACAGTATAGCATGATTTAGTGGGAGGGGCATTTTTAGATTAAAAATCCATGATCTAGTTTATGCTTTTGATATTATATGAAACTGCTTAATTTCTCTGCTAACCTTTTTTCGTGATCTATATGATAGATTGGCGATGGCAGAATAATCCACAAATCAATTTACGCGTATGCTTGATGCGAACAAACTGAAAGGCGCTGAGAACTTCGCCGACTGGGAATTGGATTTGAGTATTGTCCTCGATTCCGAAAAGGTGGGATATGTTCTTGAGGGTCCATTGCCCCTTGCTGTGGGTGCGGATGCTTCGGAGGAGGAACGCCAAGTTTTTGAAACTTGGAAAGATGATGATTTAAGGGTTAAATCATACATCCTCAGTTCACTGTCTCCGAAACTCAAGAAACAATACTATGGTATGCTAGATTCCTATAGTATGATGACGCGATTGAGACAATCGTTTGAGAACCAAGAACAAGTGATTGTTCACAAAGTCGCAATGGAACTGTTCCATGCGCGCCTGGATGAGGGGCAAGATGTTAGCCCACATGTTCTTCAGATGATCGATTTGATCGATCAGTTGAGGCAACATAATCTCATCTTAAATGACATTCTCGGTAGGAGTGTCATTTTTGGTTGCTTCCAGCTTCATATCGCCAGTTCGTGATGTACTTCAACATGAATGGGACTGTCTGTACCTACCAGGAGCTACATAGGATGTTGCTCACGGTAGAAGAGGACCTTAAGAAGGGAGTACCGACTCGCCCTCCTAGAACTACTTCTCTTTCTGCTTCTTCCCAAGGATGGTCCAATGGAAAGAAGAAGAAAGGAAAGAAGAAGAAGGCTTTTGGTCCTCAACAAAAGGCGAAGATTGCTAAGCCCAATAGGGCTTCTGAAGACAAATGCCACCACTGCGGCAAAGTCGGGCATTGGAAAAGGAACTGTCCTGATTACATCGCCCAGCTGAGGAGAGATAGAGCATCTACATCAGGTATATTTATTTTTCCAGTTATTGATTTATCTTTGGCTTGTGAAGCCGTTACATCCAACTAGATTTTAGATTCTGCTTGTCTCATTCACATTTGCAATTCGTTGCAGGTGCTGAAGGAAAGCAGGAGGCTGAAGCCCGGGGAGATGCAGTTGCTGTTCGGGAGTGGAGACTCTTTGGATGCAGTTGCAGTGGGAGTATGCGAGATCTCATTGCCGAATGGGACACTTTTGTTAAATAAATGCCATTTTGTACATGGATGTGTAGCTAATATTATATCACTTTTTGTATTGGATACATAAGGCTTTTGTATTAATATTAAGAATAGTTCTTTATATTTATATGATAGAAATAATATTCAGATCCTTTTTTGTCCAAACCAGCATGGTCATTATACATTGCAAACTTCAAAAGATATATTAAATACTGGAGTTAATAAACGTAGTTTACCTGTAATTAATAATACTGAACTTTGGCATATGAGGCTTGGTCACATTGGCGTTTAACGCCTTACCCAATTGGTTAGGAATGGTTTGATACTGTAGGCACTGCATTTTTGCATATAAGTCCCTATGATGAGTATCATTTGGAGGCACTACCTTTTAAGTCACGGAAGTCACGAGAAACGGACGTCGGAAGGGGAAATTCAGAATAAACAAGGTTCACTGTTTTCGTTCGTGCTGCGTTTGTTAATTCGTTCGAACGTCAAATAGATTGCGGCGTTCGTGCCGCGTTTGAGGAGGCGTCCGAACGGTGTCGGTAATTCTGGTTTTGCTGCTAGCCTCACACCCAGCCCAATTAACCCACCAAAGCCCATAAAACATATCCCAATTAATAAACACATTTAAAACACATGGTGAATCAAAACAAATCTAAAAATCACATACCAAATTAAATAAACATAAAATATGATCATACCTAATAAGATAAATCAAATATATTAACTTCCTAACTAAACAAATCACATACTAAATTAAAAAGATGTCATGCCTAATTAAAATCAATCATAACAATTAAAGATATTGACTTCCTAATCTAGCCAAGATTTGTCCCCCCTCAATCTTTGACTTCCTTGCTCAACACCAAATCAAATCCTCATTTTAATGCCAAAATCCCTTCCTTGTGAGACAATGTGAAGCCCTAGCCCTTCTCTATATAAACAACCCCTCACCAAGACATGCATTCTCCTAGCTCATTCATACAAGAAAAGCCTCCCCTAGCTCATACACATAATATACACACAACCCATACAAATCACAAGACACAAAGAAAATAACCCCAAGCCTTCACGTTAAAAGCATCTTCACAAACCGATCAGTCCTACACGTCCATAAGCCTCACAAATCTGCCCATGCCACACAGCCCTCCAACGCCATAAACACAACACAATTAACAAACCGCCTCACCTTCGCCCCTTCAACACACTGCCCCCCACTTAGTCAGCCACACAGGAGCCCCAAAACACACATAAAACAGCCCCCGAACCACACCATAACACCACCGAAAATCACACCCAAAACAGTATCCAAAACACCCTAAAAATAGTAACTAAGATACACCAGCAAAGCGGCAGTGAATCGGAGTCAAATGCAGCAGCAAAAGATGGAGAACGACGACCCAAAATAGTAAGACAACGAACGAGAGCAGTGAACCAGTGAACCGGAAGAGTTGCGGAGCATCCACCCTTCCGATGACCGTACACCGTACTACCGAAAGACGACATAAAAGGTTAGACCTGAGGGCACCTTGTATTTATTATCTTTCATTTGTCTTTTACTTATTCTATTATATTTTTTATTGCATGAGAGTCGTTTTGTTGAGGCATGATGTGAATTCCGGATAAACGGAATGCATGTTCTCTTTTGTGGTATATCGAATGGAAACCCGGACGTAAATTCCGTAGCCGAATCCGAATGGACGGTAGAACGGTCTGCACTCGGGATACAACTCCACGTACCATTTGAGAGATACATATATTCTGTTTCATCCAAACTTGTATTTGAGCATGATGTAGTTAGTACGTTATTTATTTATTTAGCCTGATTAGGTCTAGTGCATTATTTATTCTTAAGCATGATTTAGTCCTTAGTATGTTAATCTTTATGCATGATTTAGATATCCATGTGATTAGATATGTCGTTGTTGTGATCCTGTTTGAATGCGGTATCTAAAACCATATGAATGTATGCAATCTTCCAGTTCCCATTCGAACGTGTCATCGAACACAACTCAAACGCGAACCTTCTGTTTACCGTTCGAACGCGTTATCAAACGCTACTCGAACGCGTATGCATTTTGTATCATCAGGTCTGGTCCCGTTCGAATGCGTTATCAAACGCTACACGAATTCGAACCTTCTGTTTACCGTTCGAACGTGTTTACGAACGCTACACGAACGCGCACACACTAAACTGAGTCTGTCTTATCATATTCATGCATAATTGCCTCTTGGTTGATCTCCCTTGCATTATGTAGCCAATCATATTATTTGTATTCCTGCATTTATCCATTCGATGTATTCATGAGATAGTACTCAAGCATGATTAGGTTGTTCTTAAGTTTTCCATATCATATGATTGAAATATGTTCATGAGATTGCCATGTGATGTTGCATGTTGTGATGAACTTGTTGATGTATGCATGTGAATTTAGAAGCATGATACTATTGGAAATAAGTGTTACTTAGACTTGATTAAATTATTACATAAATCCTTTCATTACAAGTGATATAAGTAAGGGACCATTCCGAACCCAACGGTTTGAGGTCTTCCCTTGCGAGGGGTGAGTGCGGCCTTAAATCTTATTTTCCCGGTTCACACCGGGTGGCGACTCCATTATTCTCCGATTTAGTCCCCCGTGGACTACTCCATACTCCCAACCGGGCCGCGAGCCCGGGACAGCATGCGTCACCCCAGATCCTGTGTCCCCACAGTCTGGCGACTCCACTGGGGATAGAGAATCGGCCCCGAAATATTGTCTTGTAATGTTTGGATTTTGTATTATGTTAATTGACTGTGTCTATAGTGGATGAAATGGGGGTTTAATCAAAGGCATTTTGAGGCTAGGTAATGGTTTGGTGTCTTCCTTCACTCACTACCTTTCTAGAAGGAAAAGCTGTGAAGGCACCTAGATAGCCATCTACTCGTAGCCTATTGTGATGGACTAATTTGGAGGACTCGTTGTTTATTCCTGACACCAAGCGATAAGAGCCTAAGAGGCTTGGGTATTTAAGTGAGCCTCGCTCCACCTTCCCTCTGGGGAATCTACAACGGGAAATCCATTTGACAGTCTGTCACACAACATAGCTCATTGGCACGTACCTTAGTGTATAAAAAAGGGTGCGCTCACTTGGTTGCTCGAACCCTTGATTGGGGAGACCTAGTTGTGGGCCATCCTTCGCCGATGAGCGCCTTTGTCTATACTCTTGTGAACCCACCCATAGACCGGGTTGTATGGTTAAAGTAACAATTATTTCCTTGAGTATGTGCTTGTGGACCATCCTCATTTGGATGCAGTTGGACTTTTTTTCAGAAATGCGAACCTGTTGGGCTATTTAAACTGAGGCAAGTTCATACCTTATGACCATTGGGCCAAAGCATCTGAAATGTTGATGGGCCATTCTGTAGAAATTATTACTCTATGTTTGCATTATCTTTCTTTTATGCTTGTGCTTGGGAACATCATCGTTTGGATCCATTTGGACCATTTGTCATGAGATGTGAACTCGTTGGGCCATTTAAACTAGGACGAGTTCATTCCTATGACAGTTATCCCAAAAGCTTCTAAAATGATAATGGGTCGACTTGTTTGAAAATTTTAGTTGATTTAGTATGTTATATATGTTACATGCATCTCATGCACCCCATGCATACATACATCATGTTAACCCTTATGTTCTAAAAGCCATCATAGATTCCCGTTGGGTTAGAAAAAGGGAAGACTCACCAAAATACTGAGAACAGACATGAGTGAATCAGATATGAGGTATCCCGGATAGATCAGTTGAAAATGGTTTCGCCAAGATTACTGAACAGTTGCAAGCCTTGACTACTGCTGCCATGACAAATATGGATGTGCCCCGTGCTGGGGGAAATTCTGAGAATGTGAGGCGCGAGAGCCTCCGAATGGGTTGGGGGATGATATCCCCACTTTTGATGATGACATGGCAGAGTATGCAACAGGCAAAGTGATTGGGTCTCAGGCAGAATTTCAGAAGCTTCAGGATCAAGTTGAAATGGTTACCCGTAAAATGAGGGGTAATATGAAGAGAGTTGTTAGATTATGAGGCAATGACCTTCGGAGAACAGCTGCCAGCCCAGTTTAAAATGCCCGAAATGGCCAAGTTTAATGGGAATGGAGACCCGAGAGTCCATCTGCAGCAATATGTCTCAGTCATGAGTTCAGTGGGCCTATCACAGCGCCAAGTCCAAAAGATGTTTGGGATGTCACTCGAGGGGGGGCACTGTGGTTTGGTATCATAGCCTTGAGAAGAAGGTTAAAGAAGATTGGAGGGAACTAGCTGATGCTTTTCTGAAGCAGTATGTTACAGACTTAGAGATTGACTTGTCACTCCGAGATTTGGAGAACACTAAACAGAAGCCAGAGGAAAGTTTCAAAGAGTATGTGGATCGCTGGAGAAGCCAGCTTTTGAAAATGCAGACTCGGCCTCAGAGAAGGACCAAATCAAAATGATCATCAAGGGCACCAAGCCCTCTATTTATAGTAAGCTGAGGAGGATGACTTCGATGATTTCTGATTTTCGACAGTTGAGGGAAACTGTCATGGATATTGAGGAAGAGGAGGCTGAAAACAGAAAGTTCTATTGCCAGAATAGGCGGACTTTTGGAGGGTATTCTGAGACTAAGCCCGCTACTGTCGAGGTTGCTGCCATCAGGAACCGGCAATTCTCCAACCTTGGTAGACCTTTGTCGAAGGTATTTGAAAAGTTACAGGGACAAGGATCTTGAAACCCTTATAAGGCAAGCCACTTCTGCACCCCCCACCACCACACATAAATGTGAACCTTTATTGTCACTTCCACCAGCTACATGGCCATGACACCGACAACTGCACCCGCCTCAGGCATGAAATTCAAGATCTCATAGATTCCCATAAAATACCCAACCCAATGAAAAGAAACCCTCAACCACCAAGCTTCTTACATGGATGACAGTGAAGAACTATAGGCCGAGGAAGAAGGCAGTGCTGCGGATGATGGAGATGTTCCTCCTAGTCTATTTGATCCAATTTTTTTAAAAGACATTGATTTTGTTACTTGTTCGAACTCTTTTCCTCAACGATAATAAAGACGTTCATTTCGCTGAAACTCTTCTGCAATATGAGTATATTTGAGAAAAGTATTCAACCTTGGTACTATGGAATCCAGTGATGAACACGGGGAACCTTCGAAATAAGCAAACAGAAAAGATAAGATAGACATTCAGAAATTGGGAAATAGAGGCAGTGAAAATATCAGACTTGGAAGGGAATTAGTTCACCGAGCCGATCAACGTAGACAGATTGAAGCAGTAGCTTGCCTGAGGAAAAGAAGACCGAGCAGTCGCTAAGAGAATTAACAGAAGACCTAACCCAACGGGATGAGAAAAACACTCATGCATGCATGCATACATGTAACAAATTTTGGCATTCGTATTGTGTTTGTTTTGTATTCGCAGGTTTTGAAGAAGAAAAGAGAAAGCGGCAAAGAACAAGCTAATCAGAAACGGTGAAAAGCACAATATCGGATTCGGGTAATAATCCCAGGGTTGAGGCCCATATCAGTATCAGTCGGGGGCGAGGCCCATATCAGTATCAGTCTGGGGGCGCGGCCCATATCAGTAGCAGTATCAGTTTAGCCGGGAATGACACTCCAAGAATGGAAACACAGTTCAGGAATGAACAAGCCGGGAATGGCACTCCAAGAATGGAAACACAGTTCGAGAATGAACAAGCCGGGAATGGCAATCCAAGAATGAAGCAGAGTTCAAGAATGAACTAGTCGGGAATGGCACTCCAGGAATGGAAATATAGTTCAGGAATGAACAAGCCGGGAATGGCACTCCAAGAATGGAAGCACGGTTCGGGAATGGACACCTCACAGTAACGGCTCGGGAATGGACCACCTCACGGTAACAGTTCGGGAATGAACACCTCACAGTAACGGTTCGGGAATGGACCAACTCACAGTAACGGTTCGGGAATGGACCACCTTACAGTAACAGTTCGAGAATGGACACCTCACGGTAACAGTTCGGGAATGAACACCTCACAGTAACGATTCGGGAATGGACCAACTCACAGTAACGGTTCGGGAATGGACCACCTTACAGTAACAGTTCGGAAAGACACCTCCACGGTAACAGTTCCGGAATGAACACCTCACAGTAACGGTTCGGGAATGGACCAAATCACAGTAACGGTTCGGGAATGGACCACCTTACAGTAACAGTTCGGGAATGGACACCTCACAGTAACGGTTCGGGAATGGACCACCTTACAGTAACAGTTCGGGAATGGACCACCTTACGGTAACGGTTCGAAAATGGACCACATCACAACACGGTTCGGGAATGAACCAGGGGTCGCAGCACCTTACCACCCAAATCAACTCAACACGTGGAAAGTCAAGTGGCAGTTGGCGAGCCAGGTAAGTGAAAATGTATTGCATAACTTTGATAGGATTGTCACTGTTGCACATTACACAAGTCCCATCAAAGTGGGGGGCGACTGTAGGCACTACATTTTTGCATATAAGTCCCTATGATGAGTCTCATTTGGAGGCACTACCTTTTAAGTCATGGAAGTCACGAGAAACGGACGTCGGAAGGGGAAATTCAGAATAAACAAGGTTCACTATTTTCGTTCGTGCTGCATTCGTTAATTCGTTCGAACGTCAAACAGATTACGGGCGTTCGTGCCGCATTCGAGGAGGCGTTCGAACGGTGTCGATAATTCTGGTTTTGCTGCTAGCCTCACACCCAAGCCCAATTAACCCACCAAAGCCCATAAAACACATCCCAATTAATAAAACACATTTAAAACACATGGTGAAATCAAAACAAATCTAAAAATCACATACCAAATTAAATAAAACATAAAATATGATCATACCTAATAAGATAAATCAAATATATTAACTTCCTAACTAAACAAATCACATACTAAATAAAAAGATGTCATGCCTAATTAAAATCAATCATAACAAATTATAAGATATTGACTTCCTAATCTAGCCAAGATTTGTCCCCCCCTCAATCTTTGACTTTCCTTGCTCAACACCAAATCAAATCCTCATTTTAATGCCAAAATCCCTTCCTTGTGAGACAAGGTGAAGCCTTAGCCCTTCTCTATATAAACAACCCATCACCAAGACATGCATTCTCCTAGCTCATTCATACAAGAAAAGCCTCCCCTAGCTCATACATATAATATACACACACAACCCACACAAATCACAAGACACAAAAGAAAATAACCCCAAGCCTTCACGTTAAAAGCATCTTCACAAACCGATCAGCCCTACACGTCAATAAGCCTCACAAATCTGCCCATGCCACACAGCCCTTCAACGTCATAAACACAACAATTAACAAACCGCCTCACCTTCGCCCCTTCAACACACTGCCCCCCACTTCGTCAGCCACACAAGAGCCCCAAATCACACATAAAACATCCCCCGAACCACACCATAACACCACCAAAAATCACACCCAAAACAGTAGCCAAAACACCCTAAAAACAGTAACTAAGATACACCAGCAAAGCGGCAGCGAATCGGAGTCCAATGCAGCAGCAAAAGACGGAGAACGATGACCCAAAACAGTAAGACAACGAATGAGAGCAGTGAACCAGTGAACCGGAAGAGTTGCGGAGCATCCACCCTTCCGACGACCGTACACCGTACTACCGAAAGACGACATAAAAGGTTAGACCTGAGGGCACCTTGTATTTATTATCTTTCATTTGTCTTTTACTTATTCTAATATATTTTTTATTGTATGAGAGTCGTTTTGTTGAGGCATGATGTGCATTCCGGATAAACGGAATGCATGTTCTCTTTTATGGTATATCGAATGGAAACCCGGACGTAAATTCCGTAGCCGAATCCGAATGGACGGTAGTACGGTCTGCACTCGGGATACAACTCCACGTACCATTTGAGAGATACATATATTCCGTTTCATCCAAACTTGTATTTAAGCATGATGTAGTTAGTACGTTATTTATTTATTTAGCCTGATTAGGTCTAGTGCGTTATTTATTCTTAAGCATGATTTAGTCCTTAGTATGTTAATCTTTATGCATGATTTAGATATCCATTTGATTAGATATGTCGTTGTTGTGATCCTGTTTGAATGCGGTATCTAAAACCATATGAATGTATGCAATCTGCCAGTTCCCGTTCGAACGCGTCATCGAACGCAACTCGAACGCGAACCTTCTGTTTACCGTTCGAACGCGTTATCAAACACTACTCACTCGAACGCTCATGCATTTTCTATCATCAGGTCTGGTCCCGTTCGAATGCGTTATCAAACGCTACATGAATGCAAACCTTCTGTTTACCGTTCGAACGCGTTTACGAACGCTACACGAACGCGCACACACTGAACTGAGTCTGTTTTATCATATTCATGCATAATTGCATCTTGGTTGATCTCCCTTGCATTATGTAGCCAATCATATTATTTGTATTCCTGCATTTATCCATTCGATGTATTCATGGAGAGTACTCAAGCATGATTAGGTTGTTCTTAGTTTTCCATATCATATGATTGAAATATGTTCATGAGATTGTCATGTGATGTTGCATGTTGTGATGAACTTGTTGATGTATGCATGTGAATTTAGAAGCATGATACTATTGGAAATAAGTGTTACTTAGACTTGATTAAATTATTACATAAATCCTTTCATTACAAGTGACATAAGTAAGGGACCATTCTGAAACCAACAGTTTGAGGTCTTCCCTTGCGAGGGGTGAGTGCGGCCTTAAATCTCATTTTCCCGGTTCACACCGGGTGGCGACTCCATTATTCTCCGGTTTAGTCCCCCGCGGACTACTCCGTACTCCCAACCGGGCCGCGAGCCCAGGACAGCATGCGTCGCCCAGATCCTGTGTCCCCACAGATACCAGATCTTACCATTGAATCTTATCCAACTTGTGAATCATGTATTTAGGGTAAGATGACCAAAGCCCCATTTTCTGGTGTTGGACACCGCGCCACTAACTTACTGGAACTCGTACATTCTGATGTATATGGTCCACTAAGTCAAACTTCTCACAGTGGTTATTCATACTTCGTTACCTTTACCGATGATTTGTCACGGTACGGTTATGTGTATTTGATGCGACATAAATCGGAAACCTTTGAAAGGTTCAAAAAATTCCGAAATGAAGTAGAAAAACAAACTGGTAAATATATTAAATGCCTTCGATCAGATCGAGGCGGCGAATATATGAGTTGTGAGTTCATGGATTATATGAAGGAGAATGGGATTCTCGCTCAATATACTCCTTCAGGTACTCCACAGCACAATGGAGTGTCTGATAGGAGAAATCAGACTTTTTTGGATATGGTCCGATCAATGTTGAGTTTCACAGATTTGCCCTATTACTTATGGGGCTACTCTCTCTTAACAGCCGCACATCTTTTGAACAAGATTCCTTCAAAAGCTGTTCCTACGACTCCGTATCAGATATGGTTTGGTAGGAGACCAAATCTTAATTATATTAAGGTTTGGGGTTGTCCTGCCTATGTCAGGGTGACTCAGCAAGATAAGCTTTCATCTCGAGGGTAAAAGTTTAGGTTTGTCGGATATCCTTCGAATACGAGGGGATATCTGTTCTATAATACCGAGCATCGAAATGTGTTCGTAGATCGCTTCGCAAAATTTCTAGAAGTAGAATTTTTGTCAGAAGGTGGTAATCATAAACAGGTTGAGCTTGATGAAGTCCAACCTGAAAACAACGAACCAATGGAGGAACTTGAAGTTCAAGTAGATGAAGGACCTTCAACACCACACTCCGTAGGTCGGAAAGGGTATTCAGACCTCCTGAACGCTTGTATTTGATACAAGAAAAGAGTCTGGATGTTCTCTTAGTTGAAGAGACAGATCCTTTCACCTATAGAGAATCGATGTTGGACATCGACTCCGTGAAATGGCAAAGTGCCATGAAATCCGAGATAGACTCAATGTGTAACATCCTGCCTAGGCCAGGATGCTACCGGCAGGAGACAGGCTAAACCCATCTCCATAAGCCTCTGAATCTAATGAAATTTCGGCATGATGTATTCATAACATCATGCAACCTGGCCTGTAGCCAGCATCCAAATACAACAAAAACATAACCATCTCGGCCTCAGGCCGGAACACAACATCAAGGCCTCAGGCCTGAACTCAAGGAACAAAAATAAATGCTTGGCCTCCGGCCAGAACTCAAAACAATAACTACACTATTACATGTCTTATGCAACTGAGATGCAAATACAAAAACTATACAAGGGCCGTGAGGACCCATAACTTGACCCAGGACTCCCTTGACTGCAATTGGGTGATCTACCGTCTTCAATGTCTTCACCGAGCATCTGTTGATCCCATAAGACAACTACTGACATGCAAAACTACAAACTGTGGTGGTGTGAGTCATAATGACTCAGTAAGTAATCATGCAAATAATAATAAAGTCCGAATTAACTATTTACTTCCTAATCATTTCACAAACCTGTTACCTTAGCTGATCATCAGGTGCTAAACTCTTTTTTCATATACTTTACCGAGTATCTAAAAACTATAGGTAATTTTACATGTAAAGTTTCTATGTCACCAATATATGAGACTCGTCATGCTTGCTGTGCTACACAGATTCTTACCTACTTTTTATATTCCTTACTAATCTAGTTCAGATACTTATTATAACTTTCTTTCTCTCATTATATTGAAATGTCATCAAATCGGACAATTTGAAGCTTTATTTCTGTGAACTATCTAGTCTACTATTACTACTCATATGTCACCATATTATCCAGATCTAACATCCTTACAACGTGTTCTTTTTTTTAAGCAAACAAACAACTCATACAATCTTCCTTGATGCACATATACTAGAATAAAATTATGCTACTATGCACAAGGTTAACTACATAATCATGAATACAAAATCATATAATCAAGCGCGAATATCTTACCATTTGTTCTTTCCACGTGAACCTTAAATACACATGGCATCAATCACAAATATAAAAACATAATCATGCTATCATACTTCAGTTTCAACTACATGCATCTCAAATGAACTACTAACATATACAATTCATATGCACGTTGTGTATGCTATATAAAACTTTAACATGCTAAGCTTTTAGAAAAAGTACTTTTGGAAACTTTTTCTGAAAAACTATTATCTCAAGTTTCTTTTTGAAAAAACTCTATTTCTAAAACTTTATCATTCTCAAAACTTCGTTTAAAATAACGGTTCATGAAAACTCTTATTTAAAATCTAATTTCTAAAGTCTGAATCTTAAAAATCTGAAAACTTTATACTAGGGATCTGAAAACTAAAAACTGAGAATACTCGATGCCCATGACCAAAACTCACTGCGGCATATCTGAAAACTGAAAATAGAAATCTGAAAAACTGTTTCTGAAAACCATGTACTGAAAATCTGAAAACTGAAAACTGCTCTACGTCCAGGACCATAACTCAACTGGGCATCTAAAACTATGATTTCGGGACCCTGTAGCCCCTAGTCCTGCTCGAGGATCTGAGAGCGTCCCCTCAGTCCTCCACATGTGCACATGTGTCTATATCCGTCAATTCCAATAGTGTACAATTGGGATGGGTCAAATCCTGAATCCCGAATCCAAAGTATCCGTCAATTCCGAACTATATCTCAAGTTACATACTGGGGTGAGTTTTTACCCCATGCCCCGAAAACCATAAAATCATAATCTATAACTCAATCTGTAAAAATATTTTCTGAAATACAATTCTTTTCAAAAGCATTTGAAAACTTTCTTTAAAACATTTGAAATTGTTGAAAACATTGTTACCGGTTGCTCATCTGATGAAAACTTAAACACACACACACATGTACATGCATATATGTGTTCTCATGCTACGATCGGAGCTACCGTTCGACATGAGTTTACTGTTCACCGACGCATATTCTCTCGATTTACGAGCCACCGGCCGTTGTTCGGTGAAACCGACTCCGTACACGCGTAGTACTCACCGATGGCTTCGATTTGGCGGGTGGCACGGCTCATGAAATTGCTCGACGAGCCGGGATCGACACACCCATTTGCGCCACTATTTTTGCTTCATTCTTGCCGTCCGCTGGCGATCTGGGGCTGCCGCCGGCCACCAGAAGATGGAGGGGTGGCCGGCGCACCCCTCTGCCTTGTCACGCCGGCCGGCGAAGGCCGGCAGGCCGCCGGCGTGACAAGGGATCCAATTCGTAGGGAGGGGGGGTCGAGTGAGGAAGAAGTGCAGGTTTAGGCCATTTTGCAATTTACTAAAACCTTAAGGCTTTATATAGTGCCTGGCAAATATCATATTAGTCCCTGTAAAAATTACAAAACAGCCTATATTTTGGAACCTTCTAGAAAATCACAAATTTGGAGCCCTTCTGATGCGATTCTCGAAAAGTGTTCAACACGAAAGTTGTTCGTCTCGGAAAAAAAAGTCTGATGGTCTAAAAGTCAACTCGATCGGAGTTTGTTTACTCCTTCTGTGACCAAAACTGTAAAATTTACGCGTTTTGCGAAAATCGTGTAACTAATTTTTAATCCCCCGCATTTTCCGACGCGAATAAAATTCCAAATATATTATTCTAACTCATATAACATCACTAGAACTCTTATTTTTCATTATTACCATGGTCCGGGACTAAAACATCATTCCGGAAATCTTCTAGAATGGTCCCAAAAATCCGGGATGTTACACAATGCATGAGAATCAAGTTTGGGACTTGGTTCCGCTTCCTGAAGGAATTGTTCCTATCGGTTGTAAATGGGTTTACAAGAGGAAGCACGGGCCTGACGGTAAGGTTGAAACTTACAAGGCCCCGACTGGTAGTAAAAGGTTACACGCAGCGACCTGGCGTCGACTACGATGAAACTTTTTCGCCGGTAGCAATGCTTAAGTCTATTCGGATTTTGCTTTCTATAGCTGCGTATCATGACTACGAGATTTGGAAAATGGATGTCAAAACGGCTTTTTAAATGGATTTCTTGATGAAGAAATCTATGTGGAACAGCCGGAAGGTTTTGCGTCCAGCGAAAACTCGGACATGGTATGTAAGCTTAAGAAGTCCATTTATGGACTTAAACAAGCTTCACGAAGTTGGAATCTTCGATTCGATGAGATTATTAGATCGTCTGGTTTTCCCAAGAATTCGGAAGAATCCTGTGTGTATCAGAAGGCCAGTGGGAGCGTGGTCGTATTTTTAGTCCTATATGTTGATGACATCCTAATCATTGGGAATGATTTAGGTATGTTACAAAGCGTCAAAGGCGTACCTCTGTAAGAATTTCTCCGTGAAAGACCTGGGAGAAGCTTCTTATGTTTTAGGGATAAAACTCTATAGAGATAGACAAAGGAGGCTGATTGGGTTATCCCAATCAACGTACATAGATAAGATCTTGGAACGGTATAGTTTTGGTAACTGTAAGACAGCAAACATACCGTTCAGACATGGGATTCATCTTTCAAAAAAGATGTGTCCACAAACATAAGATGAGAAGGTTAGAATGTCTAACCAACCTTATGCTTCGTGTTTGGGTAGCATAATGTATGCCATGTTATGTACGAGGCCTGATATCAGTTTCGCTGTTAGCGTAACTAGTCGGTATCAGTCCAATCCAGGTAATGATCATTGGATGGCCATTAAACATATTCTAAAGTATCTTGAAGGTACCAAGGATAAGTTAATAATTTATGGAGGAAACGAACTGCAGGTTAATGGTATACAGACTCCGATTTCAAATCGGATCCCGATGATAGAAAGTCTACATCTGGATTTGTCTTTACCCTTAACGGAGGTACAGTTTGTTGGAAGAGTTCCAAACAGGGATCGACAACAGATTCCACCACTGAGACGGAATATATTGCAGCTTCTGAAGCTGCAAAAGAGACTGTGTGGATAAAGAACTTTATCACAAAATTGGGAGTTGTCCCAAGTATCGAGAATGTGATTCCGTTATACTGTGATAATACTGGAGCCATTGCGCAAGCAAAGGAACCGAGGGCGCATCAGAAGTCGAAGCATGTGGAACGCAAGTACCACATCATTCGAGAGATCGTGTCGCAATGGGATATTGTCGTATGCAAGGTACCGAGTGAAGATAATGTAGCAGACCCGCTGACGAATGCCATACCTTTGAAGCTGTTTGATAAACACGTGGAGTCGATGGGTATTAGATATAATCGATATTGGCACTAGAGCAAGTGGGAGATTTTGTTGGGGTTGGTGCTCAGAGCGCCAATTCCCGGTTGTATTCTGTAAAACATTATTATTATGAATAATATATGCAGTTTCTATAATATAATGTATCTTTTTATATGGTAAAGACGTAATGACCTTAGAATGATTAGTCATGGTAATGTTGCAAAAACGTCGCAACTGACATTGAGTAGTATCATGATGTTGTCATTCTCAGACTGTTCCTAGTCAAGGTTTACACTACTTGGTCAGTATAGTAAACCCGTTGAGACCAGTACATGTCGTATACTGGAATATATGATTCCAATGGTTTCTCACTAGTATAGACGTTTAGGTGTTTATAGCGGATAAACACTGAACGACTCACCGAAGATTCTTAATGGATGGTACACCAACGTCAATAAGAATCTTCTCGGGTTGAGTAGCACTTGTGATTCTTAGACTTGAGATGCCGTTGTGGGCACATGAGACATCTTCTACACTTAGATGGCAGTCACGTCACCGATCTATTTAGATCAGACCTCCGCCTGTTTGTTGGGTGTAGATAGATTCTCAGGGTGTCCTATGCGTATCAAGATACGATCCGTCAGTTCTGTGTACCAGAGCATAGGTAGTCCATATGATTAGCAATCAGATAAAACCATGGGACCGTGGTAAAGTTTAGAAACTAGTTCTAAACATTCTTTTAGAGATTGCTAATAGAATAGTCGACTGGATAATCCCCATAGAGATTTGACGTTTACATCTATATCTCTGGGATTTATCCGGATACCTGTGACGGAGGAATTATACATTTGCCATTACCTCGACCTGTTTGATTCAGCGAGATTATCCGTGATCGTCATAATTTATGGGTGGATAAATTATGGACATGAAATTTGATTTCGTGACGGATATACCTGAATCTAGAGAGTCTCAATAATGAAACATACTCGTAGAGCACTAGAGCAACACATATAAATAATGTTGATTATTTATAAAGTCGTTTAAAGGTTAAACGCAAAATAAATGCTAAAGGGACCCGATAGTCATTTGATTAATTATTGTGTATTTACATTTAATACTTGATTAATTTAAATACACATTAATTAATAGTCAAATTGAGATATTTGACTTATATCCTAAATGAATATATGTTTTGATATTTAATGTAAATATTATACATATATTTAATATATTTGTATTTGATTAATTAATTAATAATTTAATTGTTAAATGATTAAATTAATTAAAATATAAATATCTTACATTAGGATATTTGATTTAAATGATTATGTTGCCATTGTTGACTTAATATAAATATCAATAAAGTGGTTTTTAGATATTTATATATAAAGTTAGACAAACTTTAGTTAAATGAAATTGAAATGAAAAATTGCCAAATACATGCTTGTAATTTCGGCCAAGGGTTTTTTGTTACAACTATATATTGTTTTCATTTCATCTTCATTTGATAACCTAATACACTTTGACATAAACTCCATTGAAAGAAACAAAGAAAGAAAGTGAAGAAGAAAAGAATAAACCAAAGAAAAGCTTGGATTTGTAAGTTTTCTCAACTTACTATTAGAAAGTAAATTGTTCCTTAGGATCTAGGCTACATCTTGTGATGTTCTTAAGTTATTATTTTCTTTATTCTTTGTGTTTTTGATGATGGAAGTTTTGTTGGAAGTGTTGAGCATGTTTAATGAAAGAAGTTTGTAACTATTGTAGTTGTAAGCATTCTTTTATGGTTTTGGAAACCTTTTTGCTAATCTAGAGTTGTTGATCCACTCTAAGATGACCTAGATTTGATCTTGAGTTGTTTAATTGTGTTGAGACTTTGATTGGATGGAAGAATGATGATTAAAGTAATTGATTTAACCAATTTGGTCTAATTTGTTCATTTTGAAGAATTTGAAAAATTAGGGTTCATGACCAATTCCAAATTTGGGGCTTTTCATTTATGTTGTGTATTTGGATGTGTATATGATTCATATAAAGTTTCATGTTGATTGGATTACATCTTGATGTGTTTGAAGCATGAAATGACAAAGTGCACAAATTGGCACCTTAGGGAGGCTCTCGGCCAAGGAGAGGAAAATTGGGGATTTTGTTGCTTTTAGTGTTTTGATGTTTTGAACATGCTAAGTTCATCTTAGAAATGATTTAGAATCATTCAAAATTGATTTGATCAATTTCGGACTAAAATGGACAAAAATACCAAGTAAGGGTAATTTGGTAAATTCACTTAAATATGATTTATTGAATTTTATCTCATAATTTGATTATTGGAATATTAAATAAATATGTTTATTTAATTAATCCGAGAAAAAAGTTTTGAAATCGAAAATACGATTTTCCACCGCTTCCGCTGCGTTACCGGATTTACCCCCTGAAAAACCCCTACAGTTTTTACCTCATGCCCCGAAAAACATAAAACTGAGGATAAACTTTTAAAAACTTAAATCAGATCTCAAACTGTAAGGAACATCTCTGTCAAAAACATTTAAAAACAATTTTTTGTAATACTTTGAAACTTGAAAATATTTTTAGCTTAACTTAACTTCTGAAAACCATAACATATAAGTATGCATATGCATTTCTTATACTATCATACATGTACGTACATTAAATCATGTATATCTATAACACTCTGAGATTATTCATATACATGCATTTCTCTAAGCATACACAAAACTTATCTTTACATTCCATATACTTATCTAACATGCTTAAACTCATTACATACATGCTACCAAAATTGTATCAATCCACATTGACATATTTAACTCAATCTCAAAACTAATACACATACACACACATGATTACTATATACCAACTTACTTATTACTTCATGCAACATTGCTCACACCCAAACATACTTAAATTAACATGCATTAAAATACTCGTAACCCATACATGCATTAAAATACTCGTAACCCATATACTTACATATTAAATATATGCTTATGTTTATCTGTGTATGAACTTGTGTTCTTGATTTTGTATCCTTCTATATGCATCAGTACATATATTTTCGTTTCCTTACAATTTATCGTTCTTTAAACTTTAATCCCATTCCCTAGGGTGTAGTTTCTACAACCCCCAAACCCAAGTCTCAATAAGTTATATTCATGAGCATTTGCTCACGTTTCATGTATATGCCTATACCTTATCATTTTTATACTTTCAATCTAAAGTTACTGATGTCTGATGCTTTTAAATACTTATACATAAAAACATTTCTGTCTAACATAGACATGACTTTATTCGTATGCTCTAACTATATATATAAATAATGGTCTATACCTACATATGTATCTCTTTACTCCTATATACTCATGCTTATCTGCTGCTCATACACATGCTTACTTTTGCTTGTTCTTATCTATATGTGTATATAAATACACTTGTCTCTTTCCCTACATTCATTTATATATATATATATATATATATATACAAGTTTCATGCACATAACTATATACAACATTATTATATTAGTAATTTCGAACAATATTAAATCTCTTAAGTATTCGTAGCATGAGTTACATACCTGGTTTCGCAGACACTCCGACTCTGAACCCGATCTGTCAAAACAAATCATAAAACGTAATCAGAACCGCTATTTGCGGAACTTCTACTCATCTATAATAAACTTCTTGACTTTTCTGAAACATATGAATCCTATATGATTCTACCGTTCAAGCTTAATTACTATAATATATGCTCGTATACTGTTCTAAACTAACTAGATGATTCAGATTCTCATTTTACGAGTTTGCGGCAAAACTTGCGGAAAAGTTTCCATAAATGCTACGGAAGGGTCTCGAACCTTCGAACTAATCTGGAATTACTCAATTACCCTCGCAATATCATATTTATATCTCAACCAAGGCTACGGTCATCTAAGCTCAATTGCGAGAGAAACTCCATTTTACCGGAAACTCGCTAATACTACCAGATCGATCAAATCTAATCTGTTCTCACTCGAATTCTACGACAAGCATCGATTTAACATATTATATCATATCTAATTCAATTCATGTCAATTCGCTACACTATGGAACTACTGGAAATATCCGAATATAAAACTGTAAACTTTAAAATAAAAAATTCTAAACGGAGAGTCGTACCGAAATTCTGAGGCCATATTCGGACTCCCATCAGCCATACGAATGCGCTAGTGCCATTGGAGTTTCGATCGGAGTTACTGTTGATCGTGGGTTTACTGTTCACCTACACTTCTCTCCTCGTTTTGCGTGATTCTGGTCGTTGTTCGGTGAAATCGACTCTGCATACTCGTAGTACTCTCCGAAGGCTTCGATATGGTAGGTGGCTTGGGCCATGGTTCGAATTAACGAGCCGGGATCGGAATACCCAAGCCGCGCGTATTTCTCCCCCATTTCTCGCCGTTTCCAGTGCTCCTGACGTCACCACTGGTGGCCGACCCCTGCAGGGCCACCGGACGAAGCTGCCGGTGGTGGTTCATCAGCGTGAGGCTGGCCAGAGGCCACTGGCGAGCTTCCCCCGCTCTCTCTCGTGCGTACTGCGCGTCTATTTTTTTTGTTTTCTTTTTCATTCTTAAATCAGTAATAATTATAATAATAAAACACTAATATCTTATTCATGAAATTACTAAAAGCCCCCACTAATAAGGGTATTTTCGGAAATCATCATTTTTAAAGCCCTTCTGGCGCGATTGTTGAAAAACGTTCAACGTAAAAGTTATTCGTCTCGGAAAAATGAGTCCGCTGGTCCAGGAATCAACGCAATCGGAGTTCTTTTTCTAATTCTGTGGTCAAAACAGTAAACTTTACTCGTATAGTAAAAATCGCGTAATTGACTTTTGATCCCACACGTTTCCCAGCACGATGAATATTTATAATATATTATTCCAACCCATATGACATCACTTGAACTCTTATTCTTCACTATCTTCATGCTCCGAGACTATAACATCGTTCCGGGAATCTTTTAGAACAGTCCCGAAAATCTGGGATGTTACAAGAAGCTTGCTGTCACAAGCCAAACTACCGAAGAAATTTTGGGGGGAGGTACTCAATACAACAGTACATGTTTTGAACATGTCCCCAACAGTCGCACTAAAAGGTAATGTTCCTAACCAAGCTTGGATAGGTAAAGAAGTGTCATACGGACACTTGCATGTCTTTGGGTGCAAAGCTTTTGTACACATCCCAAAGGACGAGAGATCCAAGCTTGATGCAAAGACGCGACAGTGTGTCTTTATTGGCTATGGTCAGGATTATTTTGGCTACAAACTATATGATCTTGTTGAGAAAAAGATTGTCAGAAGCCGAGATGTTGTCTTTGTTGAAGACCAGACCATAGAACATATCAGAAATGAGATGAAGACAATGCCCCAGCAATACAGAGATGTGAATCCAGAACCTCATACACTGGTGCCAGTACAAGTTGAAAATGAGTTTCCAAGACATGAGGGTACAAGTGATGAAGCTCCCAGAGATAATGATCATGATCAACCACCAGTACCAAAAGCTACACCAACAGTTCCACAGAGAAGGTCTGACAGAGAGAGGCGACCTTCAACCAAATACTCTGCATATGAGTATGTGCTACTGAAGGGAGAGAACTCGAGAACTACAAGGAGGCTGTGGAAACAGAAAACAGAGAAAAGTGGGAGGAAGCCATGCAAGATGAGATAAAATCTTTGCATGACAATCACACTTTTGAGTTGGTGAAATTGCCAAGAGGCAAACGGGCTTTGAGAACAAATGGGTCTACATGGTGAAGCAACAAAAGCATATTTCACAACCCGGTACAAAGCCAGACTAGTCGTCAAGGGATTCAATCAGAGGAAATGCATTGACTTGGATGAAATCTTCTCTCCAGTTGTGAAGATGTCATCCATTAGAGTGGTACTCAGCTTAGCAGCAAGCCTTGATTTAGAATTTGAGCATATGGATGTCAAAACCGCATTTCTTCACGGAGATCTGGAAGAAGAAATTTACATGGAGCAACCAGAATGCTTCAGAGTCAGCGGGAAAGAGGACTATATGTGCAGTCTCAGGAAAAGCCTATACGGTTTGAAACAGGTACTGAGACAGTGGTACGTGAAGTTTGAGTCAGTTATGGGGGAGCAGGGATACAAGAAGACCACTTCATATCATTGTGTTTTCGTTCAGAAATTTTCTGATGATGACTTTATCATCTTACTGCTATATATAGATGATATGTTGATAGTTGGCCGGAATCAATCGATGATTGATAATTTGAAGCAGCAACTGAGTAAGTCTTTTGAGATGAAAGACTTGGGGCCAGCTAAATAGATTCTTGGCATCAGGATCGGCCGTGATCGAAAAGCCAGGAGATTATACTTGTCACAGGAGGAGTACATCGAGAAGGTACTTCAGAGATTCCAGATGGACAAGGCTAAAATGGTTAGCACTCTTCGTGCTACCCATTTTAGATTGAGTACACAACAAAGTCCCTCTACTGAGACAAGGAAGGAGAAAATGAAACAGGTTCCATACACCTCAACAGTGGGAAGTCTAATGTATGACATGGTGTGCATGAAGCCAGACTTAGCACACGCAGTTGGATTGGTTAGCTGGTTTGTGTCAAACCCAGGAAAAGAATACTGGAATGCTATCAAATGGATAATGCGGTATCTACGAGGCACATCCAAGATGAAATTATATTTTGGAAGTAGCGACAAACCAGTGTTGATGGGCTACACCGATTCAGATATGGCAGAAGATGTGGATACTTGAAAGTCTACTTTGGGGTATCTGATTTCTCTCTCAGGAGGAGCTGTGGCATGGCAGTCTAGGTTGCAGAGATGTGTTGCACTTTCTACAATAGAGGCAGAATTGATTGCAATGACAGAAGCTTGCAAGGAATTGTTGTGGATTAAGACATTCGTCCAGGAATTTGGTTTCAAGCAGGAGAAGTACACTTTGTACTGTGATAGCCAGAGTGCTATATATCTCCGTAAAAATTCCACATTTCATTCGAGGTCAAAACATGTCGATGTGAGGTATCACTGGATACTGGACGTCCTGAGCTCAAGATTTATAGAACTCAGGAAAATTCACACCGACGATAACGGTGCCGATATGTTCACCAAGGTTTTATCGAAGGAAAAGCTTGAAATCTGTCGTGCCATAGCTGGGATGAAAAAACTCTCCACATATTCAGAGTGGGGAGATACAAAGAACTACGATTATGATGGTACTTTGAAGTCAAAAATCATAAGCCAAAAGTTTTCATGTTTTAACTTTTGGCTTGCTTGATCCTTCTATAATCCTAGCCTAGAGTTACCACTTTATAGCAAGAACAAAAGCCTTGTGTTGTTCGCATACTAAAAACAATATGCTTATTCAATTATTCATAGTAAGCAAAAATTCAACCACAGTTTTTGTAGCATCATAATTTTTCCAATCACCTCAGTATACTAGCTACACATGACATTTTTTTAATGCATATAACGACAATTTCAACTTCAGGGACACAAAATACCTCACGTTCTCTTGAAATGTAAACAGGTCACGCAAACCTTCTGTTGAAAGAAAGTTTCCCTGCAATTTAAATACTTTATATATCTCATTCATTTTATTTCAAATTCCCAACAGAGATCATGAGGAAAACAACTAATAAAGAACCTGAGTTACGGAGCTATCTGTTTGCTCCTGCTGAATAACTTTTTGAAGCCCTTCCTTAGATATTTGACGCTGGCACACCTAAGAAAACATATGTTCCATTTATACTTGAATGATCTGAGAAAATTGCACATTGGAATGTCAAATATCTTACAAATTCAGAGCGGAAAAGATGGCAAACAGATTGATTTAACTATGTTGTTGCCACATTAAAACCTATTAGTTCCATTTTTATTGGCAATTTCCGTAACAAAACAAGCTCAATTGAGTTGTAATGAGTCTTGAAGATCTCGGAGCAATTGGACAAGTATTTGGCAACATGAGATAGAGATTTCAGTGTGATGTTTACTCTTTTGCATATTTCAGAAGATTTATAGCTCCAATTGATATGAGGTTAGTTGCATTGGAAAGTAGACTCGAAGACAATCGTTTACATATAAAGAACTCATGATTTGGCAAAGAGACGAGAAAGTTACAAGCATTTTAAGTTCCGCTTAAAAATCATTCCGCGTTCTGTGTTCGTGTTGCGTTCGTAAATTTCGTTCAAACATTTTCGAGGCAAAAACTTTGCGTTTGAGTTGTGTTTGAAGTGCGTTCGAACAACCCTGCATAAGTAGGTTTTCTTAGACATGTTTTTAAACCAAAATAACACTTGGAAACTCTTTTCCTTTGCCCTACCTATATAAACAAACATTGAGCCACCTTCCCCAATGGTTGAAACACAAATCCTTTGAGCCAAAATCCTTCAAATCTTTCAACCTTATTTGATTCCACCATTGAAGACTTCTTATCTTCTTGTCTTCTTTATTAACGGTGAGATTCTATCTTTGATAAACCTTCAACACAACTTAACCCAAATTCCCTAAGCCTTTAGAGTTCTTTAGGAGGAAGTTTGGTAGTCATAGTTCCGGCGACATTGGTGATATAATCTACTCAGAGACTTCAGAGGTTCTGAAGAAAATCGTAGGTCGCGGGCTTGAGGAGTTGCCTTAAGTTCTTGCAGTATTGAGGTACTTGAGTCAGTGGAGTTGCCACCATAGGTCTTGACCATCGCTGTAAGTTTTTCTCTATATAATGGATTCAGGTGGTAGCCTATACCCGGAGTGTTTTTTACTCGGAAGAGTTTTCCACTTCGTCACCAAAATCATTGTGTTGAATTTTGTGTGGTTTGATTTATTTTGCTGCTTTAGTTCCTGCTATTGTTTTAATATTTTGCAGCATAATTTTATTTAATTGTTATTGTGGTTGCCTGTTAATCTATCCATAGTAGCAGTAACAGGACTTGTCCTACTTATTGTTTATAATTCCGTATAGGGTCAGAACCTAGGATAACCCCAAATTTTTCAATTGGTATCAGAGCCTAAAATCTAGGCATAGTAAATAGACCCGGACCCGGCCCGGGTCCGCATGGACCCGGACGACCCCGGTCCGGGTAGACCCGGATCCGCGAAAAAAAATTGCGGATCCAGTTTTAAATTTTGTAGACCCGCAATGTACCGGGTCCGGTTGTTTCCGGACCCGGGTACCCGGGACCCGATACATTCAAAAAAAAAAAAAAAACAAAAACAACATAACCCAAGTACCATGTACCCAACCCTTATCAATTTTCTAATGTATTCAAATTTATTGTGATATTGTTATTTGTTAATACTTAATAGAGTTGAAAAAAGAAATTAAAAAAAAAAACAGTGCAGTTGCGGTACCCGGGTCCGGTTCCGGGTATAGCCGGGTCCATCCCGGGTAGACCCGGGTCCGGACCCGGAAGCGTTTTTCCGGGTCCACTGCCGGACCCGGGCCCCTCAAAAAACTTGCGGATCCGGATCCGGGTCCATACGGACCCGGGTCCAGATCCGGAAATTGCCATCCCTACTAAAATCGATCCTTGACCCATTAGCTATGGAGCGTAGTCAACCCTTAAATTATCCGCCAATTTTTAATGGCACTGAATATTTACATTGGAAGGTTCACATGAAAGTGTTCCTTAAGTCCTTAGATGAGAGGGTCTGAATGACTGTTGAGCACGGGTGGAAACCTCCCGTTGTTATTGTTGATGGGGTATCTTCCCCTAAAGATAAAATGACCTGGACCAAGGACGAATTTGATGCTAGCAATAGGAACAGTAAGGCTGTTAATGCCATACATGGTGTTGTTTGTTCTGCTGAGTTTAGGAGAATCTCAATGTGTGAGATAGCCAAGGATGCTTGGGACATCCTACAGACTGTGCATGAGGGCACATTGTCTGTTAAAAATAATAGACTCCAGGATCTTGCTACTAGGTTTGAGGTCGCTAGAATGAATGATGATGAGACCTTTATCAATTTTATGCTGAGATTAACGATATCGTTAACTCAAGCTTTAATCTAGGTGAGACTATTCCTACCAGTAGGATAGTTAGGAAAATTCTTAGATCCTTGCCTGATAAATTCCTACCTAAGATCACCGCCATCGAGGAAAATAATGACCTTGATCGGCTTAATTTAGAAGACCTCATAGGAAAACTGCAGGTTTATGAGCAGAAACTTCCTAGGCATCTAAAGCCTAAAAATATAGCGATGAATATCTCGAAGGAAGTTGTTCATAGTTCGTCTGGTGATAAGGATACCCTCACGGACCGTGATTTTAGCCTTGTTTGCTTAAAAAATTTAAGAAATTTCTTAAGCTTAAAAAGAGTGGTCATAGCTATAATAAGGATAGGGAGAATGAGCATAGAGAGAGTTGGCATAGCAGGAGTGAGTTTGGAGTTGATAGGGATAGTAGATCCTGTGGTGCCCAATGCTATGAATGTGAAGGATATGGACACGTTAGATCTGAGTGTCCCACATACCTTAGGGCTAGAGGAAAGAAAGCCATGACAGCATCACTTAGTGATTCTGAAGGTGATGACTCTCCTAAAGGCAATTATATTGCTTTTACTGCTAATGTGACTGATGAGAGATAGATTGTTGTTGATGATGCTGATTCAGAAGTCTCTCTTGATAGTCTGTAGATGAGGAAAGTCTTCAGGTAGCTTATGCTGAACTATTTAATGAGAGTTAGCTATTAAGAAGACTAATATAGAGGTCAATAAAAGGATGAAAATTGTAAAGCTAGAAAAGAATAAAGTTCAAGTTAAATTTGAGCAAAGCCTTTTGATGGTTGATGACCTTGAGGAGAGGAATAGAGGCCTAGTTGATAGGGTCCAAATTTTAGGGACTGAGCTTGAAGGTGTTAGAACTCAGTTTTCTGTATTTTCTAATGGAAATAAAAAGATTGACCGGATGTTTGGTATTAGTTCTGAGCCTAACTGTAATAAGGCTTCTTCTTCCAAAGTCGTGCATGTAGCATCTAAATGTGACTTAGGTAAGAAACCCGTTGTGTGTAGTCATGTTTCTCCTCATGTTATTCCTCGTCCTGTTTCCCAACCTCAATCTAGAGGTGTTGTGGGTAAACCTCGCTCTCATCCGAGGTTTGTGCATGTTTGCCATCACTGTGGCAAGGCATGACACATTAGGCCTAAGTGCTACATGTTGCACAAACATAAGAGAATGCCTAAGAGTGTGTCTCATACATTTGATACGTCAAATCTAATGTCTCAAGTTTCTACACTAACCAAACAAGCTCAATTCTTGAGTGAGAAACTTGCTTTGTTGTTTGGGAACACTCATTTGGAAGAGGTTCCTAGAAAGGTTTGGGTGAAGAAGCAAGATGACTTCCCAATTGCTTATGTATGCCTTGATCTTGATAGGCAGCACTTCGGTGTAACTCCTATTAGAAATTGCATTTTTATTTTCCCATTGCATGTGTGTGCGCGTGTGTTTTATATTTTTGCACATTTATTTTGTTTTCATGGCATATGGGTGTGTGTGTGTCTTGTTTTTGTTATATGTCATTTGGTATATAGGATGGAAACCCGAACATAAATTTCATAGCCGATTCCGAATGGACGGTAGTATGATGTGCACTCACTACAAGAATTATGGCTTTTAGCGTCAAAAAATTTAGCGTCGAAATAACTTTCGTCGCTAAAAATCACTTTTAGCGTCATAATTAATATTCGACGTCAAATATCAAGATTTTAGCGACGAAAATAATTTTCGACGCCAAATATTCAATTTTTTTCGTCGAAAATAGTTATCAACGCTAAAAGTACTCTTATAGCGTCGAATAATTTTCGACGCAAAATTATTTTACTATTCTAATAATTTTTGGCGCTAAATGTTATACTTTTAGCGTCAAAAATATAAGTCAACGCCAAAAACTAGACATTTAGCATCGACTAAGTAGCGTCGCTAAAGGTTTATGAAGATTCCACCGACAATGCTTTAATGTTTAGCGTCTAAATTTAATTTGACGCTAAAAATCGGACATTTAGCGTCGAATAATCTATTTCGACGCTAAAAAAACAACAATTAACATCGAATTAAATCTTTCGACGCTAAATATAGATTAAAATACATAATGCCACCAACCCTTCTCCCCTCTGTTTTTTCTCCCATTCTCTTCATTTTCATCCTCTGAAATCTCAGAATCTATCCTCTGCAACCTCACAACTCTCCTACAAATTTTGAATAAAATTGTAATCAATTTTCCATAAGGTAAATCTTCTTTTATATTTATTTATTATTTTTCAATTTTTTGATTATGTTTATTATATACTTTTTGTTAGTAGTTTATGGTTCATATATGTAGATTAAGTTAATTAATTAACTAAATAGAATTTTTCTGTAAACTATTTACTTTATCAACTAAATATATATATGCATGCTTAAATAAATAATTAATGAATTGGATTTGTTGATGAGTGTAATATGATATTTAATAATTATATTATTATATTTAGGTATTTCGCTGAAATGGGTAGAAATTAGATGAGCTCGCTGGATAGAAAGGGAGGTCATATCCATTACAGATGGATGTATCCTATTAAGAGGTACTATATATACATTTTTAAATATTACTTTCTTAAATTTTTTACTGTGCATTGAATTTAGTATTAATGCAAACTTGTTGTCATATCTGCAGGGCTTTGGGAGATTACAAATAATATGTGAAAAACAAGACGCGCCCTGAAGGGTCAATAGCTGAAGCTGTTGTAATAAGTAAAGCAATAACATTTGTTCGATGTACATGCAGAATATTGAAACTCATTTTAATCATCGGCCACGAAACTAGGATGGAGATGCAAGTAATTCGCAAGATATCACAGTGTTCCGTCAAAATCGCATACCATTTGAAGCAGTAGGTGTCAAATTACTAACCTTTCAGGAAGTTCAATGTGCGCATTGGTTTATATTGAGTAATTGTGATGAAGTGTAACTGTATTTAACGTAAGTTTTTCTGGTGCATAACCATAGTATTTTTTCCATACATTAACCTAACTCATTTTTTGTAGGCAACATCTAACAATGCTACAATGTGGTGGTGACCATAACGTTGATGGAACACAAAAAAAAATTCATAAATGGTTTGAGACAACTGTAAGGCCTAATATTTTATATTTATTTTTATCCTAACATTAAATATTTCAGTTTTTTTATATTAACACATCTATTTCTCTCATTGTTAGATTAACAACCAAGTGCAAAATGGTCAATTGGACTTGTCATCCTCGTTGGTTTCTTTGGCTTATGGGCCTCAAAAGCAGGCTTATGAATACAGTGGATGCATTGTCAACGAAGTTAGATTTCATACCGAACAGCGAGATGTTACTCATATGACTTAGAATTATGGAATTGTAGTCCAAGGAGAACACGACTCAGATCTTATTGACTTCTACGGAGTGTTGCAATCGGTCATTGAGTTGATATACCTACCCAGAGGACATATTATGCTATTCGAATGTAAGTGGTTTGACATAAACTCCAGAAAAAATGAGAATTCAAGTTAGTATTCATCTAACATCAATTAATGTTCAACGTTTTTGGTACAAGAATGATCCATACATTTTTTTTACCCAAGCACGTTCAATGATATATATATATATATATATATAATATATATATATATATATAATATTATATATCTGATCCAAAGTTAGGAACTGGATGGATGGTGGTAGAAAAGTTACAACATAGGAGCATTTGGGACACGCAAGAGAAAGATAGAGTTGACATATCAGATGAAACATAAGAGTCTCCGGCAACTTCGAAGTTCCTAAATAGATATTTTATGGACCAACTGTCACCGTTCCTGAAAATATCACATTAACACGAGATAGTACAGACGTTGAGATAATTCCTCATTCTGAAGTTAGCGTGAAGTAGCAAGTGAAGAAGAAATTGACACTGAAGATGATTTCGATTCCAGTCACGAATCCTCAAATACCAAAGATAATCGTGATTAATGAAGTTAGTGTATGATGTGATTGATGAATAATTTTATTATTATAATGTACGGTACTTATTTTGAATTATTATTTAAATATGGTTGAAAGATTGTCAATTATTAATAGTATAATTATCATATTAATGTTATTATTATTTTTAATGGTAGTAATTTAGCGTCGAAATAGAAAATTCGACGCTAAATTTAGCGTTGAAATAATTTTCGACGTTAATATATACATTTTCTAATTTGACGTAACTTTAATATATATTTTTTTTGCGTTGAAAAAATCGACGCTAAATGATAGAAATTTAGCGTTGACTTTTCTGTTTCGACGCTAAATATTATACATTTAGCGTCGAAAACTCTAATCGACGCTAAATGTTAAACATTTAGCGTCGATGTTATATTTTTCGACGCTAAATAAAAAATTTAAATTTCCTAAAAAATTAACCCTAATTTTTTAATAAGCCGCCAACTTTTTAGCGTCGAATTATTCGATGCTAAAATCAAATAATTTCAACACTAAATGTCCATTAAATCCCTAAAACCAGTGTCTTCTTCTTTCTCGGCTCAGAAGACCAAAAAGCCCTCCCACTGTCGAATTATTCTTTCTCGGCTCCAACCACTCTATTCTTCATCAAATTCATCAAATTTGAAGGTAAGTGTTATTTGAATTTTATTTCTTATGGCATGAATTGGATTTGAATTTCATTTTCTTGATGATGATGATGGTGGGTGTTTGGATATGGGGTTGTATATAGGGTATTTTCTTGATGATGATGAAGGTGTCGAGAGTTAGGGTTTACGTTGATGTCTTGGTTTAGAGAGAGAGTTCCATTGGTGAGGGTTGTGGCTGCTGATTATATTCGGTGAGTGCGTGAGGGTGTTTGGTTGGTGGAGGGCAATTTTGGCTTTAGTTTGAGTGAGTGAGTTAGGTTTGAGTTGGGCAGATTATATTTGGTGAGTGAGTTAGGGTTTGAGTTGGGCAGATTGCTTTAGTTTGTCATGGATGTAGGGCTCTTGTTTTGTTTTGTCGTTAGTTGTTTATGTCTTCTGTGTGTTCAATGAGAGAGAGAGGGGGCGTCCAGAGAGAAAGAGGGCATCCAGAACAGCAGCATTTGTGATTATGGCGTGAGTGTTGGTTCGTGGGAATTGTGATGATGGCGTGAGTGGATATGGCTTGTGGTGAATCTGTAGGGGGTTTTTAGGGGGAATATCCGGTAACGCAGCGGAAGCGGTGGAAAATCAAATTTTCCGATTTCAAAAATTTTTCTCGGATTAATTAAATAAACATATTTATTTAATTATCCAATAATCAAATTATGAAATAAAATTCAAATAATCATATTTAAGTGAATTTACCGAATTGCCCTTACAATGGTATTTTGTCCATTTTAGTCCGAAATTGATCTAATCAATTTTGAATGATTCTAAATCATTTCAAAGATTAACTTATCATTTCAAAACATCAAAACACCAAAAGCACCAAAATCCCAAATTCCTTCATCAAGGCCGAATTCATCCAAAGGGGTGCCATTTGTGCACTTTTTCATTTCATGCTTCAAAACACATCAAGATGTAATCCAATCAACATGAAACTTTATATAATAATATACACATCCGAATACACAACATATATGAAAAGCCCCAAATTTGGAAATGGTCATGAACCCTAATTTTTCAATTTCATCAAATTGGACAAATTAGACCAAATTGGTTAAATCTAATGCTTCAATCATGTTTTTTTCCATCCAATCAAAGTATCAACACAATGAAACAACTCAAGATCAAATCTAGGTCATCTAAGAGTGGGTCAACAACTCTATATTAGCAACAAGGTTTCCAAAACCATAAAAGAATACTTATAACTACACTAGTCACAAGCTTTCTCCATTATACTGCACAACACTTTCATCAAACATTTATCCATCAAAAACAAAAAAATAAAGAATAGAAAAACTCAAGAACATCACAAGATGTTGCCCACAACAAGAGGAACAAATTACTCTCTAATGGAAGGTTGGAAATACTTACTATTTTCCAAGCTTTTCTTGATTTTTCTTTCTTTTCTCTCTAGCATTCTTTGGCTTCCTTTAATGGAGTTTTTGGTTAAAGTGTATTAGGTAAAACCAAATGAAATGAAAAACAATATATACATGCTTGGAAAAGCCCTTGGCCGAAATCGGTAAAGGCAAATACAAGAAATATATTTCATCATCTTCATTATTTTTCATTTAATCAACTTGACATAAATATCTTAAACACTTTAAAGACATTTATATTAAGTCAACAAAGGCAACCAAGAAAAATATAACCCTTATATTCTTAAGGTGTTGGCCGAATTTAGCAAGAAATAAAGGAAAAATATTTCATTTTTCAAACAATTTTGAACAAATATCTTAAGAAGTTAAAATCAATTTGACAACCATTTCCTTTAATGTATAAGTCAAATTGCAACTTATAATCACTTCCTAACTTTATCATTTGGTGATATATTTATATTTTAATTATATTAATCATTTAACAATTAAATAATTAAATAATTAATTAAATACAAATATATCAAATATATGTATTTATTTTTTTTAAATATCTCAAATACATATATTAATTATATATGTCAAATACCTTTATTTGACTATTTATTAATGTGTATTTAATAATATCATATATTAAATATAAATACACATTAATTAGGAAATGACGGTTCGGCCCGTTCGCATGTATTTTTCGTTTAACGATTAAACGATTTATAAATAATCATCATTATTCATAAATGTTGCTCTAGTGCTCTACGAGTATGTGTCATTATTGAGACTCTCTAGATTCAGGTATATCCGTCACGAAATCCAATTTCATGTCCATAATCTATCCACCCGTAGATTATGACGATCACAGATAAATTAGCTGAATCATACAGGTCGAGGTCATTGCATACGTATAATCCCTTCGTCACAGGTATCCAGATAATCCCAGAGATATAGATGTAAACGTCAAATCTCTATAGGTATTATCTCGTCGATGTATCTATTAGCAATCTCTAAATAACACTCGGAACTTACTTCTGATGTATACTGTGGCCACAGATTTAACAGACTGCTAAATATATATGGATTACCTATGCTCTGTACACAGAACTGACGGATCCTATCTTGACACACACAGGATATCATTAGGATCGATCCACACCCAACGAACATGCGGAGGTCTGATCTAAATAGATCGGTGACGTGACTGTCATCTAAGTGTGGATGATGTCTCATACATCCACAGTGGTATCTCAAGTCGAAGGACCACTATGTACTCACAACCGAGAAGATTCTTATTGACGTTGGTGTACCATCCATTAAGAATCTTCGGTGAGCCATTCAGTGTTTATCCACTATAAACACCTACACGTCTATACGAGTCTCCATAGACTCATAGTTCATTGGGATAAACCATCGGACCAAGTCTCGATATACGACATGTACTGGTCTCAACGGATTTGACTAACCGACCCGTGTTAGCAAATCTTCACCAGGAACTATGTTTGATAATATTCATATAGCAGTGACACTTCCCAATGTCAATTAACAAACTAACTTTGTAACTGTGTACTGCATTATATATTATCGGGCCTTTGTCTAATATATACATATCACTAAACCACATTTAATTTCAATCTAATCGTAATCAGATCGAATACGTATATAAGAACAAGAGGTGCAACCATAAATAAGTAATATTATGGAATAAGAGGATGTTCGTATTCATGAGTAAGACATAAATACGGTCCAGATTGGCGCTCTGAGCACCAACCCCAACAATTTCTCCCACTTGCTCTAGTGCCTGTCCACGGTATCATATACACATCTCAATGTGTATCGTATACACATGGCCCTCAAAAGCTCACCCAGTACTTAAGAGGTAAACAACAAAAAGTAGGTCCGCTATGATATATTGAGTTTGTCAAACAAACTCCATCGTTTCCCATAGTCAGCATCATTCATATTTTGTAGAATCTAATTATACATTAATATGACACTGATGCTACATCAGTATTATGCTACAGCTACTAAGTTGTCCAAGTATTTATGGATCATATCCAAAATACTATATGGACAACCGCAAGCACACACCAATATAAAACTTCTAATTTATAAGGTCATTATACAACTTCATAAGTCAATACTTCATAAGTTGCATCTAATTCTACTCAGTTAGTAGAATCCTTCGTGACACTCCCACTGCATCTTTTGTGACTCTTTATGACGTAGACTGTCTAACGTCATAATTAGTCTCAAAATTAATATGACCCTAATGGTTGCAGACTGTATTCTCCATGAATTAGAAACTCGTTCTTAATATCTCAAAGATCACAAAGAACGTGTTTCAAGATCCATCCTATGGTCTATAGGATATCAAAATAACTCGTAACAATTACGATTAAATCAATATCTTCAATCGCACATTATAAAGTATTTATTATGTCATCATCAAATGATACATAAGATTGATTAGACATTCTAATCAATATCTCTTTCAAAAAAGGAATCATCCTTTACGAAAGATGAATACTTTGTATAAGACACACAATAACTGTCCAACAGTTATACTAACTGTCATACAGATAGCCTAGTAATGTCTTTTATTAGATCACATCTAATGTACGAATAATATGAGTATCTCACAAGTCTCTTGGTTTTATATCTTATATAAAACTTTATATCGTAATAACAGAGACTACTCCCACTGTTTTCACGAAGTAAAGAAGACTTAAGTAAACCTTTTTACCACACAAACATCTCATTATTACTATAATAATGATAACGTTGTTAGGACATATAACACTAGAAAGTAATTTGTACGCTCTCACTAACCCTTTTTCACATATGTATTCTATATACTTGACAAGATCAGACAATCTGACGATATCAAAAATAGAGAACACATATTTCTGGAAGACTTATCCGAGTACAATAGGCTCTGTAAGCTAGCACAAAACTGCGATCTCAACAGAACACAAACTCTAGGGCCATTCCAGAATGAACTCTTCAAACAAAGAAATCACAACTGGTCTCTTATCTGAATAAGTCATTCAAAAACGCCACTTTGCATTCTTTAGTTAAAATGTACAGTTTCATATAACATTAACCAATATATCTCTAATTGTTCATTTAGTGTGACTAGAGATAAGTTTTCTCAGAATCTACAATAGATTGCTGAGTATAACTTTTCTCACTGTCATACTGTAAAGGTCAAACCTTTAATAAGCTCACAATGCTTTCGCTGCGCAAACAATTAGCACATTTTATGAACTAATTCATAATGAAAGCTTAATCAAGTTCAAAACTTGATCGTAGTAAGCTATGAACAATTTTAGATCTATGGTTCAATGGTGAACTTCCAGAATCGATATCAAATATCGCTTCCATTATAAGTTATAGGATAATTTTTCTTCAGTAAGAAAACAACGGAACCATTAAGTATCAAATACTCGTGAATGATTCTGTTATCCTATTGGACTTGTACGGAAGATGTATAAGGGTTGTTTCATCTTATTAATTACGTAGTTCCAATTATAATTTATCATTCTCACATTTGACTTCAATAAGTCAAGTCTTTTTCTACAATAATTAACATCAGATGTTACACACCAAGTAATAAAACAATTTTATTACTTAGGATCGTATGAAAGATATTCTATTAAATAGAATACAATATTCTATTAAATAGAATAAATGATAAATTTTTTACTTATACCTCCAAGGTGTAAGTAATTTCCATTATATAACTATTATATAAAAGAAAGATTCAAATCTCAAACTTTTCAAGATTCAAATTTTCTACCTATACATATCATATATGTAACTGTAGAAATTAATGGAACATTAATTAAAGAGATGTATTAGTGTTACTGGAGCATATCCCCAAGAGTATTGAAACTAATTCGTTAATATTCAATATCAAACGAATCAAATCATATAAGATTCGACTGCTCCCACTACTCAATTCCATCAAGATGGAATCGTGGAAGAATAATATTGAATATGAATCATATTCACTGAATAACCTTAGAACTAATTGCTTTAAATTCAAATGTTTGATCGTATCAAATATCTTTGAACAGTTCAAAGACATGTAATGAATTTTAAGGATCAAGTTTTCAAAATACTTTAGATTGAATATATTTGAATAAGTCAAAAATGTTCAATCTACGTTTCATCAGAACAGATTGAAAGTTCTTGATACTTTCAAGACTTTCAATATGTGTTCCTTCAGAAACACGTAACTAAGTTATGACAATTCAACCCCAAGTTACGAAATAAAGAAAACTACCTTAACCAATTATTATTTATTAAACTACATACATCCAATGTATCAGTTTAAATAAATTTGGTGGTCCATGAAAATCATTGGTTAAACGAGATCTTAATCACTTTCCTGAATACAATATTCATTAAATGGATAAGGATGTGTGGTGTGATCTAGTATCAAACCATCCTTTACCATACGGAATAAGCATCCAATGCTTAAGTGATTAAACTCATAAAGCACCATTCTAAATTATTTACTTTTACCGAATAATTTTTCTTAATGTTTATCTCTAAGTCAATGACACTACTAGTCATATTTAAAATATATAACAATTGTTTATAAAAACAAATAACTATCCAATAGTCGCAAGTTCCGATATCAAATATCAAAACAATCGTTAACTAATGTTTTTAAATAACTAGATGGGAGATCTGGTATCCAATAACTATAGTTGTAGTATTGTGAAAATCGATATTTTCTATACACAAATATACGCATCTCCTTTCTTTAGCTTTACTATTTGCATTCAACTATTCACAACAATTGTAAATAACTGATTAGCAAATTGTGTCAGACACATTACCTCTAAAGGTAATTAAAGCTTAGAAACGTCATTACTAGATAAACAAAAACCTAATAGGGCTTTCTAAATGCCAGTCAAAAATCTCGAGACATGAACTAATCCAAGTCAATTCTTACTGCATAAGAAACTATTATCTCTAAAGTATTATATCCTAAAGGGATATCTATCTAGATTATCTATCATGACTTAGAAACTAAGTCACTAACCATCTTTATTTTTGAAGAAAATCGGAACAATAGTTCCCGATGGTTTAGACCAATCTAATAATATCCTAGTCTAGTAGTATCTAGAACCTATTCTAGAATAACTGCAACCAAGAGTCAAGTCAGATAACATATCAAAATATGTGTGCAGTAAATAAAAGTTTAATTCTATATAACAATAGAATAAGGAAACAAACAAGCGGCAATTTCCATAACAATACACACTGCCTAAGTTATGGAATATTTTAAACTTAGCAGTGCCTCCCACTATTTTACGTAATACCATAATCCCCAACGGAAAAACGAGAATTCAATAATTAAATCGAATTCCATAATGGGAATAGGACCCCATGAATATATTTCGAATCACAGCAGAGGCACGGTCTCGCCTACGTATATTCACAGGTAGACAACTAATTGTCAATCACTCACTAGTGACTCCGAGGTTCCGGTCCTGGCCGTTTCTCGTTGTCGCTGCTAGGCAGGCCCACAAGGAGACGTACCAAGGTTAAACTTGTCAATGATAAACTCAAGTTACTTGCGTAACCCTGACAGCTAGGGCACGTTCAGGATTCCGTTTTCGCTTGAATTTATCTAGTATCTAATATACATTCGGCATAAATAAATTTCTATCAGCTACACCCTCACAGCAGAGGCACGGTCTCGGATTTAGTCAACGAAAAGATATTTGTAAACCGTATTGACAAGACGGACCAAGAAACAAGTATTCCAAATACTAGCTACTTTAAAACCTTATCAAGTGGGGATATTCCATTAAGTGTCATACACCCTAAATCTAATCAAATTAGATTATAACATGCATGTATAAAGTCAAGAAAACATGATTAAACATTGAATAAAACAAGCTAATCATTTTATGGAGGCCTAGAATCAGACTCGCTCTGATACCATTTTGTAGGGGGTTTTTAGGGGGAATATCCGGTAACGCAGCGGAAGCGGTGGAAAATCAAATTTTCCGATTTCAAAACTTTTCTCGGATTAATTAAATAAACATATTTATTTAATTATCCATAATCAAATTATGAAATAAAATTCAATAAATCATATTTAAGTGAATTTACCGAATTGCCCTTACATTGGTATTTTGTCCATTTTAGTCCGAAATTGATCTAATCAATTTTGAATGATTCTAAATCATTTCTAAGATGAACTTATCATGTTCAAAACACCAAAAGCACCAAAAATCCCAAATTCATTCATCAAGGCCGAATGCATCAAAAGGGGTGCCATTTGTGCACTTTGTCATTTCATGCTTCAAAACACATCAAGATGTAATCCAATCAACATGAAACTTTATATGCATCATATACACATCCAAATACACAACATATATGAAAATACCCAAATTTGGAATTGGTCATGAACCCTAATTTTTCAATTTCATCAAATTGGACAAATTAGACCAAATTGGTTAAATCTAATGCTTCAATCATGTTTCTTCCATCCAATCAAAGTCTCAACAAAATGAAACAACTCAAGATCAAATCTAGGTCATCTAAGAGTGGGTCAACAACTCTATATTAGCAACAAGGTTTCCAAAACCATAAAAGAATACTTATAACTACACTAGTCACAAGCTTCCTCCATTATACATGCACAACACTTTCATCAAACATTTATCCATAAAAAACACAAAGAATAAAGAATAGAAAAACTCAAGAACATCACAAGATGTTGCCCACAACAAGAGGAACAAATTACTCTCTAATGGAAGGTTGGAAATACTTACTATTTTCCAAGCTTTTCTTGATTTTTCTTTCTTTTCTCTCTAGCATTCTTTGGCTTCCTTTAATGGAGTTTTTGGTTAAAGTGTATTAGGTTAAAACCAAATGAAATGAAAAACAATATATACATGCTTGGAAAAGCCCTTGGCCGAAATTGGTTAAGGCAAATACAAGAAATATTAATTTCATCTTCATTTTTTTTTCATTTAATCAACTTGACATAAATATCTTAAACACTTTAAAGACATTTATATTAAGTCAACAAAGGCAACCAAGAAAAATATAACCCTTATATTCTTAAGGTGTTGGCCGAATTTAGCAAGAAATAAAGGAAAAAGATATTTTCATTTTTCAAACAATTTTGAACAAATATCTTAAGAAGTCAAAATCAATTTGACAACCATTTCCTTTAATGTATAAGTCAACAATTGCAACTTATAATCACTTCCTAACTTTATCATTTGGTGATATATTTATATTTTAATTATATTAATCATTTAACAATTAAATAATTAAATAATTAATTAAATACAAATATATCAAATATAGTATTATATTTACTTTAAATATCCCAAATACATATATTAATTATTATGTCAAATACCTTTATTTGACTATTTATTAATGTGTATTTAATAATATCATATATTAAATACAAATACACATTAATTAGGAAATGACGGTTCGGCCCATTCGCATGTATTTTTCGTTTAACGATTAAACGATTTATAAATAATCATCATTATTCATAAATGTTGCTCTAGTGCTCTACGAGTATGTTTCATTATTGAGACTCTCTAGATTCAGGTATATCCGTCACGAAATCCAATTTCATGTCCATAATCTATCCACCCGTAGATTATGACGATCACGGATAAATTAGATGAATCATACAGGTCAAGGTTATTGCATACGTTTAATCCCTTCGTCACAGGTATCTAGATAATCCCAGAGATATAGATGTAAACGTCAAATCTCTATAGGTATTATCGCGTCGACGTATCTATTAGCAATCTCTAAATAACACTCGGAACGTACTTCCGATGTATACTGTGGCCACAGATTTAACAGACTGCTAAATATATATAGACTACTTTTGCTCTGTACACAGAACTGACGGATCCTATCTTGACACACACAGGATATCATGAGGATCGATCCACACCCAATGAACATGCGGAGGTCTGATCTAAATAGATCGGTGACGTGACTACCATCTAAGTGTGGATGATGTCTCATATATCCACAGTGGTATATCAAGTCGAAGGACCACTATGCTACTCAACCCGAGAAGATTCTTATTGACGTTGGTGTACCATCCATTAAGAATCTTCGGTGAGCCGTTCAGTGTTTATACACTATAAACACCTACACGTCTATACGAGTCTCCCTAGACTCATAGTTCATTGGGATAAACCATCGGACCAAGTCTCGATATACGACATGTACTGGTCTCAACGGATTTGACTAACCGACCCGTGTTAGCAAATCTTGACCAGGAACTATGTTTGATAATATTCATATAGCAGTGACACTTCCCAATGCGTGTTTGTTACAAATGTGCACGTTGGAATTGCAATACTCGTTGTCGTTCTTTAGGAATGGTGTCTGTTAATCGCGAAGACAAAATTAAATTCATTAGGGAAGGCTTGAGTAAGGAGTCTTTAGATGATATATCTTCGAATCTTGAGACGCATCCCAGTGGATATATTCACATAGACTTTCGCAGATTACATACAGAATTTCAAAAAGAAAGACAACAGTTAAGTCTTAGGAATCTGACTCAAAAAGACCCTGTTTGCCAATTTATAAGAAAATTGGATGGGAAGCTTGTCCCTGACGCATAGACGTTAATCAAGCTGTAAATTTTTGTACATATTATATCTCTTTGTTTTTTCCTAATAATTGTGATTTGTTTTGTTGTTTTCTTTTATTTCCTCCGACAGGATCCAGATCTTGTTGACTATCACGATCTATTTTACTATTTTGCTACTAATCGTCCTTTAGAAGATACTTATGCTATTTTTACTCACCTTTTTCAGGTATTATAAATTCAACTCATCATTGTACTTTTGAAGACATCCAGAGTAAAAAATGGAAGCTACATCAAGAAGACGAGTTGAAAACATTTGTGTGTTTTGCGGTAGTACTGTTGGTACTAAACCATAATACATAGAAGCAGCACAAGAATTGGGTCGAGTCTTAGCTGCAAGGAATATGCACTTAATATATGGCGGAGGCAATCTCGGACTTATGGGGATCGTTTCAAAGGCCGTACAGGAAGGAGGCAGTCACGTTTTGGGAATCATCCCAAAACCCTTGGCCGAGGCAAATCTTATTGAACCATCTAACAGAGAGGAATTAATCGTGCCTGGTATGTCTGAACTCTTCTTCTATTGTTTAAGACATTGGGGATAATGTCTCATTTAGGTTTGGGGGAGGAAATTAGTTGATTAATATCTTGTTTTTAGTTGTATGTTGTTTTTATTTTTAGTTCAAAAGTTTTCGAAAATACAAAAAAATTGAAAAATTTTCAAAAATTACAAAAATATTTTGCATTTTTGTGTTTTTATTTTGACTAAAAAGGTGAAATTGGTAAGAGACAGCTGAGTAAGGAGTTTCCACTCCTGAGACGTATCTCAGACCTATTTCAAAACAAGTTAATTTTTGTTTATTTCCTTTTAAATTATTTAATTTGTGAATTCTCTTTAACACTGACTAAAATGGATCTTCATATGCTCAGTTGGCAGGTATTATCAACATGCATAGTAACATACGGACATGAGTTGTAATTGAAAAGTTTGTAATATTCAGTGCTATAGTTTAATTGGAGGAATCATCTCAAAAAAGCAATGGAGTAAAAAAAAAATTCTGAGATCCGAGTTATTAAGTCTGTAAGGGTGTTTTAACACCTAGTGCCCTAAAGCCAACTGGTTTGGGAGTCACTGGCCCAAATCTCGCTACATGGATCAAATATACTGTAAAAATATATATATCTGAAATCTGAGTAATTAAGTCCGTAGAGGTGTCTTAACACCTGGTGCTCTAAAGCCAACTGGTTTGGGAGCCACCGGCCTAAAGCTCGCTACATAGATGGAAGATATTGTATATAAATAAAAAAAATAGAGAAAAAAAATCAAAGAAAAAATCAGAAAAATGAGAAAATTATTCCATTGCTGCAAAAATGTGTGAATTCTGATAAAACTTTAGGACAAAAATATTACTCTCTTATTAACTACACTTATGACTGTTGTGGGCAAAAAATGAGTTGTTTAATATTTTATTGGCTGTGTATATGGAGAATGGTAAAAATAATCGGAGAATTTACTTATTCAGTAATTTAGAAAGAAACAAAACAATTAGTAATTTGGAGTAGAAGTGTTTCACCTGATTAGTCACTAACTTCTTTATTCTCTTTTCGCTTGTCTTTTTGTTTTTGTGTGCATTAGTTTTACTACCTTTTTTACTTTTGTAAAATGTTTATGGGTATCATTGTTGTAAACCCTCACGAGACTACAACTCGTCCACTAGGGACACCTAGGGGTTTAAAGGCTTGTTGCATATGCTAAATGCAACCGTGATCCCTACGAAATTGGCTTAGTTAAATTTTAAAGATGTTTATGTTATTTTATTTTATGTTTTGCTCGAGGACTAGCAAAATGTTAGGTTTGGGGGTGTGATGAGTGGTAAATCTATCACTATTTCCCATTTATCCTAATATTTTGTATAGTTTCTTGAGTCTTGTGAATATTTTGATGTGTTTTGTGTTATTTTGTAGATAAATAAAGTTTCAGGATATTCTGGAGGTGATTTGGAGCAAAACAGTGAAAATCAAAAAAGGGCATTTTGGTAATTTTCCGCCTAACTTGCGTCAAACAGTGCTAACGTGCGCCGGGTCAACGGGTCAGAATTTATGAAGTTTGACTTTACTAACATGCGTCGTGCCACGTGTCACCATCACAACCAATCTGCTAACGTGCGCTGTGCCACTTGTCATCATCCTACGGTGCCGACACGCACAATTGCCACGTGTGCCACGTGTCATCCTATGTCATCGCCACGTCATCGGTCAATGAGTCAACTTTGCCACGCGTCATGCCACATCATCATCCACGTCAGCAGGTCAACCGAGTCAACTTGCCACTTCAGCATCAGCCAATCACAGTGTGACATGTGTCACAATACTACGGTGCCGACAATTGATCTCAGCCGCCTTGCCACGTCAGCGACACGTCATCGCCACGTCAGTATAATAATTGAGCTCTTAGCCCCTCGCCATGTGTCGCCTTATCTTCTTATCCGAATCGCCACGTGTTAAGTCGTCATTGTGCCACGCATCACTGTTCTGGCGTCACGACGCCAAAGGACTTGGCGTCGCGACGCTGGAAGCTTACCCGCGCCTATAAATTGAGCTCGAGATTTCAGTTTTTATTGTATCATTCTCTCCCATTTCTTTGATGTAAATAGGAAGTTCTTCTCTCTCTAAGTTTCGTTTTAATTTTTAGTTTTTAGTTTTGTAATATTTTTAATTACGTTTTGTTATAATAATAATTTACTTTCTTTATTTTACAGTTTTTACTATTCACTATGAGGAGGTAACTTCCCTATGCTATGGTGAAAGGTAATTCTTTTACTATTGCTATTTAGATTAATCTCCCTTAAATATAATATATTCACTATTTAAAATATTGACTTAATAAGGGATACCGCTATATTGGTCGGTTGGTAATTCATTTTAATCTGGTTTAAACCTGACTAATCAAGGATACCGCCAGATTGGTCAGTTGGTAATTTAATTTTGGTTCCGCCTTAATGGCTGGTTGGACTTAACCTGACTAATCAAGAATACCGCCAGATTGGTCGGTTGGTAATTAAATTCCCTTACCGCCTATATGGCAGGTTTATTTTGGTTCCGCCTTTATGGCTGGTTGGACTTAATTTGACTTAATCAGGATACCGCCAGATTGGTCGGTTGGTAATATTATCACAAGTTTATATATTATTTTCTAGGAGATATCTAAATTAGTAGTAGTAGAAATAATTCATTTTACCTTAGCATTTTTAAATTATTTTACTTTTAAGCTTTTACTTTACCGCAATTACTTCAGCACTTTTATTTTATGGTTTTTACTTTTAAGTTTTTACTAGCCCTAACTATGTGTCATAACTAAGTTAGTAATCTAGGGTTGTGATGAAATCCAATATCACCGGTTTATAAGGGTTAAATTATAAATTGGGTAATATAAAGATTTATTTATTGAGTCTTAATTTTAATGTCTTTTTATTAACTGGCCACTAATAAAATTGATAAGGTAAACTTAAAATGAACTAGACATAGGGATTTTAGGTTTAAGACCTTAGACTCAATAGCCCACGATCTTCCTTGAGGATAGATAACCCTTTAATAGATTTCCTTACAGGATAGGAATATACCTGTCGGGCGGGGGTAGCCATAATTGGAACTTAATCTTAATGAATCCAGATAATTTGGTTGACATAGACATATGGTTCAATTAGGTTAAACTGGATATTTGTAGTTGACCATCGGAAGAGGCTTTTACATAATTTAGTGTTCCAGGTTAAAAAATCAATATTTTACCCAACTATATGATAACCACTTTATCTTTAAATAATATTGGAATAAATCACAACCCTAGATAGTTTTTAATATTGAATTTTCTAAAAATCTCCTTTTGAACAATTTTATTTACTTGTTTTAAATTTAGAATCGTCACCATTTCAAATATATCTAACAACATGTTAGATATTAGTAATCATTTGACCTCATAAAAATTAATAGATAAGGTTTTAAGTTTTCGTGGGATCGATACTTTTTATACTACTTGAACGATACGTGCGATTGCGTTATACGTGTGTGTTTACGCCGGTCAGTCATGTTATGTGTATAATCATGAATTTGAACTCTGAAAATATCTTTAAAAAAAAAAATAATCGGGATAAGACTAAATATATTATAATCTTTTCTAGATTTTATTTACAGTAGAAATCTTATGCATTTGATAAGATTTTTTTGTGTAGATTTATGTATAGGAGGAAGCTTGGTGTTTATGCACATGTTAAGTTTGACATCTCATGTTACTTGGAGTTGTCACTTAGTGATTGACAGATAGTAATACTTCACTCATTTCTGTAATAAATAAGGGAAATACTAACGAGTGTCCTAAGGGCACTCCTTAATAATCCATTTTTGGAAAATCTTTATAGGAAAAAGAAAAAAATAATTAATATTTTGATATTTTTTTACACTTCCCAAAAAAATGATATGAAAACTTTTCAAATATGAATTATTAATGAGTGCCCTTAGGACACTTGTTATCATAACCCATATATTAATTGTGTTTTGTCATGAGAAGCAAATGATTAACATTGTTAAGCCTTGTGTGGCCAAAGCATGTTATTTAGAGCAACTAATACTATTTTTTAACCTTTGATTATTAAAGTTTTTATAATAATACTGGTTGTACGGGTAGGCAAGACCTTAAAGTGGGCATTGTAGCTTCTCTCAAATTTTTAAGAGAAATATTATATTTTTCAAATTTTTTCTCAAATTTTATCATATAAGCTATGTTACTTATGAAATGATAAAATTGGATGACTTACAAAATCATTTCCTCCTTCCTCCGTCCTCCCCAATTATAAAAATCTTTCCCTCTTTATAAAATAATACCACCCGTCTCCAATCAATATACAAATATATATATATATATATATATACTAATTTACAAATAATATATATATACTTATTTCATTTTATTAATTAATTTTTTTATTTTATAAATTTTTTTGTTAAATTTATATTTTTTTGCTCTCTATATATATATTCTTTTTTATTTGTTTAATAAATATTACAAATTTTTTATTTATTGTTATTTATTTTGTGTTCATTTATTCACTTAATTTTTTTGATTCTTTATTAATTTTCTTAACACTACTTATATATAATAGATATTTTTTATTTTTTGATAGTCTATTTGTTTAATAAATCTAATATATTTTTTATGCATATTTTTTATTTATTTTGAAAGTAGAGAAATTTATTTTATTAAAAGTCGTGTTAATTCTGATTCTAATTTTATTTTTATTTTATTAAAAGTTGTTTGTCTTATTTATTTTCGTAATCAGTAACCATACCATATCTACTTTTATTTTTTTTTAAAAAATTTACTTTATTAAAAGTAGTGTTGATTCTAATTCTGATTTTATATTTGTTTTATTAAAAATTATTTGTCTTATTTAATTTCGTAAATCAGTATCATATCTACTTTTACTTTATTAAAAGTTATTTGTTTTATTTGTGTTTACTTCTTATATAAAGAGATAGTTTGCAAGTTTGAAGGTAAGATCATTTGAATCTCCTTAATCTCATTTTCTCTTTCCCTTTTAGCATTTCATTATCTCTTCTTCTAATAGAGTTATCATCTTAGTAAAACATTACGGATAACTACAACTTTGGCTCATTTTCAGATAGTTGGTCATGTAAGAATGATGTTCTAAGTGGGGAGAGCATCTCCAACAATAGTCGCGATTATACAACTGAATTTACTACAGACCAGGTTAGTTATTATCGTTGTATTATGTATATTCATTATTTAATTTTAAAATAGAGAAATTATGCATATTTTTTATTTATACATCTTCGTTATCTTTTTTTATATATAGATTTTTGAAAGTAGAGAAGATATGATAAATTGGGCGAAAAGAGTTGGTCTAGAAAATAGTATTGTGGTAGTGATAAAAAATTTTGTGAATTTAAAGGGAGGCAAGTTTCCAAAGTGACATATTATGTGTGAAAGATGAGGAAAGTACAAACCGCCACGGTATCTTGTTGATGGTCAATCCATAATAAGGAATAGTGGGACTAAAAAATATGAATGTTCATTTGAGCTGCTAGGTATACCAATACCCCCGACGGTGTTATGTAGGGATTAGAGATTACATGTGGTTTCCATAACCATCAAGTAGAAGAATATCTTGATGGCCATGAGTATCCGTCTAGGCTAAAATCATTAGAGAAATAATTTGCGCGTGACATTGCCAACAGCACCGCACCTCGTGAAATTTTTAGTATTTTAAAAGAAAGAGACTCGTCAAATACTACGGGAATTAGAAGCATTTATAATGCTATTTTCACAAATAAATAAGCTAAACGGGGTGGTCTAACTTCTATTCAATATGATTTGGATCAATTAAATAAGAAAAATTACATTCATGGTTACCTTACAAATCCATACACCAATGAAATTACAGATATTCTTTGGGTTCATCCTAAAAGTCTAGAGCTATCTATTAACTAGTCGGCATGTGCAACTGTGCATTCAAAATAATATATGAATTGTCATGTGTGCACGATATTGCATATTACCTTCACCTTTCCATTCCAATTTCGATACAAATTATTACTGCACATTGGAGGAGGTTATCTATGCACGTACATGAGTTCAATTACGATGGAACACGACCTAACAAGACATCAAACATTGTTGAAGTATATTATATGGGATGGATTCATATATACGAGAGCATATAATAGATAAGTTTCTCGATATGGCGGATCCATCTCAAAGTACGATTCGAGTCTCTTCGTACAACACTGAACATAGAGGTTGACCTACATGCAAAGATGAGCAAAGCATGTGTCACATACCTTTTTATGGATATGCATCCACTTCAGGATCTAGGGTCACTCAACCGACTGTAACGACTCAAGGGAGATGGAGCTGTGGGAGACGATCGACCCATGAGTAGTCTTCAGTTCCACCGATCTGTGATACCTATATTAAGAAATTACTTGTGGCATATCAACGTTAGATTTCCCACACTAGTGATATTAAAGCTGATGGTCATTATGGATTTTAAGCAATAGTTTCACTAATCGGGTAAAACGAAGAAGGTTAGGGTCAAGTACGATGCGACCTTATTGAATAGATTCAACAAAATAAGGATTTATATGATCGACTTTATCCATCAAACGGATGGGCAAACAATCTATTATACTTACTGTATTTCTTCCAATTGCCGGCACAAGAGGTACATTGGATGGACTCAATGAGGTTAGAAATTGTCATCGCATCGAGGTAATTGTAATCGCATCGAGGTACAATCTTATACAACATATATTTGGTGAGAATGTTTGGAGTTATTATACTCATTTGCCATTAAGATCCCTTGCAGTTCCAGAGTAAGAGCGTCATAGTTATCGCTCATGTTAGCAAACACTTTGTGCAAGTTTTCTTACACCCTCATTACCATGTACCACCCATCCTGATATGGTGAAGGGAACATTCATCGTACGAAACTAAAGAATGGACCACTCGTTATAGGATACGTAATCAATTATAGTATGAAGTATTTGGTATATCATCAAGTGTGTCAGGAGGAGACTTTGGTAGCAACATAGATTAGAATTTGTGTTTTTATATTTTTAAGTATAACTTTTTATATTATTATTTGTACTCTTCTTTTAAATATATATTTTTCTAATATACATGAGAACGTTTTTATTATACTAAGTAGTGTTAAATAAATTAAAAAAGAATCACAAAAATTAAATGAATAAATGAAAATAAAATAAATATGAAATTTGTAATATTTATTAAATAAATAAAAAATAGATATATAAAGAGCAAAAAATAAAATTTTAAAAAAATAAAAAACAATTAATTAATAAAATGAAATAAGTATATATATATTATTTTTAAATAATATATATTTGGGGAGAGGGGATTTTTGTTAAAGAAATGGATATTTCTGTAATTTGGAAAGGATAGACGGGGGCTGTCGGGAGTGGGAGAAGCACTGCTCGTCTTATAGGTAGCTGATCAGTAAAGTTTGGTTTCGAAAAAGAAATGTCTCATTATATAAATCAAACAGTCTTGTATTTTCTTTTTAAGCGATAGATTTTATGATTAAAGCACGACCGAAAGTTGCTTTTGAAAGCCGATTGCAGCTGATCAACAATTCATAGTGTTGACGGCTGATTTTCGTCCCAGAGGCAGTTTCGAGATAACTCCCCTGAGACAACCTTCCCTCAACCTTGAATTTATTTGGATATGGGGAGACCAAAAATAAATTTGACGAAGAACAAAAGACACACAAGGAAATCGAAAAGAGAAGATTTAACGTGGTTCGGTGGAGCTTGTCCAACCTACGTCCACGGTCACGAAGTGGGGTGAGGGGTTCTTTTATTGCTAAACTGAGCTCGACCGACCTGTGTTAGTGAAGGTCTAATGAAAAACCGAGCAGGTTGCTTCTCTTTTACAAAATAGTTTTCAAAATGAAAAGTTTGGTAACCCTTACAAATGTGATCTAACTTCTTTTATATACTACTCAATCTGTGGTACTGTTCCCGTCTCTTCATGATGTCAGCCTTGAAGATTTTTAAATTTCCAGCGATTTGACAGGTTCACTTCCCCATTCATCCGTCACCGAAAGTAAACCCTTCCCCATGAATTCATGTCACATCACGCGGTAAAGGTGCAATGTCAGACCCTTTTCATTAATGATGACAGCCTACTTGAATTTTGGATGTGAGAGTTTTGGTAGGGAAAATTTCAGCTGCCCTAATCCCACATCGGTCGGCCAGATAATCTATCGAACTACCCGAAATACTTCCGACCTGATTTGAAATATCCGACCCATTTTCTGTGGTACTGGATGTAGCAAGGAACTGAATCTGAGCTATCGGGCTCCTGATGTGACTGGTATCTACTTTGATGTGGTCGGTCTTTGAGAGTTGACATACGCGGTGTTCTCTGGGTGAGAGGATCTCCCCTATTTGCCCTTACTGAACTGTTCCAAAGCTTTAGCTACAAAATTTTCCATCAACATCCATCCCCCTAGTTCTCGATTCCAACGAGCGTACGAGTTGGTACCGGGAACTATATAAATCAGAAGTGTGTTGGTCGACCGTCGGGTGGCCGATCCTCGGAATTGCACGAAGGACTGCACAGATGCCATTTTCAGGCCATCCTCAATGCCTTCATACGGTCTATCTTCTAGTTAGTGTCAGGTACTCGGTGGGACGTAACCCAACCCCGAGATGGGAGGAATACTTGGCTCTGGGGGAATCTTACGTCCATGAACCAATGAGATGGACTCGGTAGGATTCACCCCAGCCTCGAGCTGGTGGAAAAATACAGATTCGGCGAAACGAATCTAGCCCCGAACTGGTGGAACAATACAGATTCGGTGGAACGAATCCAGCCCCGAGCTAGTGGAATAATACAGATTCGGCGGAACGAATCTAGTCCCGAACTGGTGGAACATTTGAGACTTACACGATGGAAGATTTTCAACCTCAGAAGCTCTGCGGATCCTGGCTCGGGCGTCCCCTTGCCAGACCAACGAAAAAAAGATTGGATCAAAGTAAAGTTATCAGAAAATGGAGGTGACTTAGCACATATCCCATGTAAAAATTCAATAAGTAAAAAACAACAACTCGGGTGCTCCGAGGAAGCGTTTTGCCCCAAGCCTCCAAAACATAATTCTGAACCTTACAATTCAGTGTCCTAGCTAACCAGGCTATGGATGAGCCGATCCGAGCGGTCAGGAAAATCCCCACGGGGGATATGGACACCCCGTGTGTGCCTTCCATGGGTGGTTCTCAACGGAACTCACCAGCCGACACGTAGGGACAGAAACCTCCCTAGGTCTGGTTTACCCAAGACTTTTGTGATCAAAGGCACCGTTCGGGCAAACCCAAACCAGGTGGTCTGATGGTACTCAACGGGACTCACCATCCGACTCGTAGGGGAAGAAACGTCCCTAGGTCTGGTTTACCTGAGACTCCTGTAATCAAGGGTGCCATTCAGCCAAACCCGAGCCATGTGGTTTGATGGTACTCAACGAGACTCACCAGCCGACTCGTAGGGGGAGAAACGTCCCTAGGTCCGGTTTACCCGAGCTATTCCTCAAAAATACGAGCCATGGGGTAGTAACACTCCGGCCTCAGGGGTTTGATAATGACACCCGGGAGTGGTGTGCCATGAGGGGTTCGCACGTTTCCCACATGCGCCTTATCCCTTGATGCGTTCTGAATCCTGAAAAGTGAACGGGACCAGTCGGGACACTTCCACCCGAGGGTTTGATAATGACACACGGGATTGGCGTGCCACAGGCTTGGTGCCCTCCCCAGTTACCGATCACTCATTCGCATCGAGCACGTCCCAAGAATATTGAACATGATTTTTGCATTTAATTAAACAACAAGTAAAATGGACAGGTTTCTTAATTCTAAAGAGAAAAACATGTTCATATTCATGAGACCTACTGCACTTCTTACTACTCTTGGTAGGTCATTTCAAGAGAGGTTTTACAATGACTTTCAGGTTCTGGCCGGCTAGTCTAATTACTTGTGGTTTAAAGAGAAAATATTATTGGAAGTACATTCTCAGCATCTCGGCGTTCCATGGCTTCCTGTGCAGGGTATCATCCAGTTGCTCTAAGAGATAGGTACCCGGTCTCACAATCTCTGATACTTTATATGGTCCTTCCCACTTGGTGCCCAGCAAACCTTTCTCAGGCCGACGGGTATTCAATGTGACCCTCCTCAAAACCAAGTCTCCGGGGAGGAAAGATCGAATCTGAACTCTCTTATTGTAAAAACGGGCCATTCTCTGTTGCCATACAGCTGCTTTCATAGCCGACTTCTCTCATTTTTTTCAACCAGATCGAGATGATTCCTGATAAGTTCTTCATTTTGTTTCGGCCTTAAAGTGCCGAACCCGATGGGTGATCATCCATATTTCTGTCGGGATAACAGCTTCACATCCATAAGCCAAAGAAAATGGGGTTTCTCCCGTGGAATCCTTGTAGGTCGTCCGACGTGCCCACAATACTTCTTGTAATTCTTCGACCCATAGACCTTTACAAGATCCGAGCTGGGCCTTCAAGTTTTCTTTGATCATTTTGTTGGCGGCTTTAACCTGCCCGTTAGACTTGGGATGAGCCGGTGAAGCGAATCTCAAGGTAATTTGAAGATCTTCACAAAGTTTTCGGAAACCCTTGCTGTCAAACTGTTTCCCATTGTCGGTAATGATGGCCCGAGGAATCCCGAATTGGCAGAAGATATTTTTCTTTACAAAATCTGTGGCCCTTTTTTGGTGATTGTAGTCAGGGGTTTGGCCTCTACCCACTTGGTAAAATAATCGACGGCAACAATAGCGTATCTGGCTTATCCCCTCCCTGCTGGCATCAGCCCGATGATATCCAGTCCCCACTGAGCGAACGGCCAGGGGCTCACCAGTGAAGTCAACTGTTTTGCCGGTTGATGATGAAGATTGGCATTTTTCTGGCATCCCTCACACTTTCTGGCCATATTTGTTCCATCCAGATCCATGGTCGGGCAATAGAATCCTTGTCTCAATGTCTTATGTGCGATAGACTGCCCCCCGACATGACTTCCACATATACCCCCATGGATCTCCCTAAGCACATAGTCGGCTTCTTCTATCGCGAGGCACCTCAAAAGTGGCACCGTATACCCCCTTCGGTATAACAATACTTCTATCAGACAAAACTTCTAACTCTGGTAACTCAGCTTTCTTGCTTCTTTCTTATCTCCGGGCGTCTCTCCGATTTCCAAATACTTCCTGATCGGGTCCATCCAGGAGGCCTCTTCTCCTACTTCAACTTCCATTACATCTGATTTTCCAACACTCATCTCCTGTAGACAAATCAGCGGGATGGTTCTGGGCTTCTCTGATTTAATGGAAGATACTAGCCGAGCTAACGAATCTGCTTGATGGTTGTTTTCTCGACCGATCTGCTCAAACTGTACATTACCCATTTCTCCAGCCAACTTCTTCACCTTAGCCATATACGCCACCATATTAGGCTCTCCAGCCTGAAACTCGCCTCTCAGCTACTGAATGGCCAGCTGGGAGTCGCTCTTTATGATCACATCTCGGACGCCCACCGCTGTACACAACCTTAATTCGGCTAAAATGGCTTCGTACGCTGCTTCGTAATTGGTTGCCTCAAAAGCAAACCTCAAGGCGTAGACCACCTCTTCGCCGTCACTACTCCGTAACACGACCCCGGCTCTACAGCCTTACGAACTAATGGATCCATCCACGGAAATCTCCCATTTGGTCTCCAAAATTTCTAAAACCCGAGGCCCGATAAACTAGGCCATAAAATCCGCTAGAGCCTGCCCTTTCCCTTGTTGGACAATTATGACCCATAGCATCACTATTTGTACAGATCATGGTGTTGTTGTACAAATTAACTATGTGACAAAGGAAATTGCCTTTTTATCATTTGTAATTAGATTACCTAGATGTATAAATAATAAAAGGTCCATATGATTAGTTCCGGATTGAGATGATATGAGACAGTATCAATCCATAAAGGTTTAATCATTAAATATCCATAATCGTAGTATTATCGAGATTGGACATCAATAATGCGGAATAGACTAGTATTACACTTGTGCGCATTGTGGGAGCATAACGGCATAGTTCTCATGTATTTGAGTATAGGATACTCATGCAAGTGTAATAGGAGGTTGTGTTTACCGATGGTACGGAAACAACTTCTCTCTGGGTTGACCCCTCGGAATTCCATTGGTAGTATGACTATGTGTCTATGGAAGTCCGAATCAGGGTAGGTGTATTTGGTCTTAACCTAAGACTTGCACCGCTAATACTTGCGACAATCAATATACTTTGGTTTTGGTTGTCCAGGGCTTTAACAGGTTCTGTGTACTCCTCTTCTGGGTATATTGAGAATCGTAGTGTATTGGGTGTGATGTCGAGATGGAAGTATCATTCCAATTATAGTGGAGATGATGATCATGTAGGATATGGAAATGGTTCTCTTTTATGCTGCAGCTATCGGGATATTATGACTAGGTTATGTTTATCCGATTATAGAGCTAGTTACCAGAGATCCGATATGTGCTTCGTACGGGGCAGACACAATTCCAGCCCCAAGCCTTGCATGTGACATCTGATACTGGACCGTAATGCGCAATACTACGTATACTACGCCTGATATAGATCACATATTCCTTTAAGAATATTTCAGGAGAATTGGGTAGGCACGGTGCTTTGCTATAAGCCAACCATGTCTTGTAAATCGGTAAAAACGTAGTACTAGGTACTTACGTGTTCGGATGGTCCGACGACCGGATTTACTGCCAACATATCTGGGGATCTCATGGGTCACTTCCTGAAGATTCACCGATGACGTATGACTCGCACTTTATTAATCTAGGATTAATTATAAGAGAGAGAAAATTAATTTGGGATTAATTACGGAGATATTTAATATGGGATAAAATATTATTTAAAGAGAGAGAGCGATTAATTTGGAATTAATCGATAAAATAATATATTCGATATATTATACGAAATTCGATTTCAACGTGAAATTAAAATTAGATTTTAATTCGGGCGAACGAGTTAATTTAGAATTAATTCGCTAGCGACGTGATTAGTAATTTTGCTTGGCATAATTATTTAATTAAATTTGATTTAATTACGTCGCAACGGAAAATTCGTTAATTCGGAATTAGCGAACCCGAGCCCGAGAGTGTTTGCGGGCCCACTCGCATTTCGAATTCAAGTGCGGCCCACAAGTCACATCAAGCGTCAAATCACTAGTCATTCAAGTGATGAATGTCTTATCACTTTGAGTGATTGACAACTAGTCTCTATTCATGAGTGATGTGAGTGGTTGTAGGCTTTAATGCTTGTACTTTTTAGATTTGAATTTTGGTATTAGTTTTTGGAAAATGAAAAACCAATTCATTATCTCCTTCTTCCCTCTCTATCTCTCAGCCTTGGACCATTTTCTTCTCCAAATTTCTTCAATTGTCGTGAGCAAAGAGAAGCAAAGGAAGAATTTGCGGCAATTTTTTCCGGGTGCTAGCACACATTAGGAGTCTTACGAAGGTGATAGGGAAACCCACCCATGGGCATGGAATCCTTACCCGAAGCTTGGAGCTTGAAGATTCAACTTGGAGCACAAAACATGCCATTGTCGTGAGCTTCAATGGAGGAGCCAAAGAGAAAATTTTTGTTGTTCCTCGCATCGCAAAAGCCGATCAATGTAAATATGATTCTTCCATACTTCTTTGTTGTATTCACACATGTTTCATTGCATGAATCGATCTTGGGACTAACCTAGAAACCCAACAATGGTATCTTGAGCCATTTTGAGCATGAAATACACTTATGGTAAAATTTGGGTAAATTGGATTTGAGCATGTTTTGACTAAATTACTTGTTTGAGCATGCTTGTATATGGATTACTTGGAGTTGTTTGTGATCAATTTTGTGAAAAATAGATTGAATTAATTTTTCCCCAAAATACAGGCTTGGCCGAAAGTTGGACTGCCCTAATGTCATGGTGATTTTTGTGTTTTTGATCATTGGATGAGTTGAAATCATTTGGGTAATGTTAATTGAGGATTTAATTGGATTAAAATCGAATCGGACAAAGAAATCCCCAAATTGTCGTGAGCTTGTAGCGTGGAAAATGATTGATTTTTGATTCAATTGTGTTGGACATAAGTTGATGATGATAAGCATAATTAATTGAGTAAATTGATGTTTTGGAAATATTAATTTGAGTAATTAATTATGGCTATACACTTAGGTTACTTGAATTGTGAAATTTGGAATTTTGTAATTTAATTAATTGGGCTTAATTTTGGAATTAGGTTTGTAAAGTTGTATTTGGGCTTAATGGGCTTGGTTTGGCCAAGTTTGGTTTAGGCAAATTGGTTGGATCCAATTGAGCCCAAAACCATAACCATAAAGTCCAAATATAATTTAATGGACCTTTAATTTTAATTGGGCCTAATGGGCCTAATTGGTTTCTTGGCAAATAAGGGTGATTCCTTAAATGGGCTTTGGTATTTGGGTTTGACCCATATTGACCAAAATTCCATGCCTTATGAAATTAATGAAAGCCCATTGGACTTAATTAAATTAATATTGGATGTTAATCGGGCTTTGAGACCTGTAATGATTAGATTTAGAATCTAAGTCGTAAAGGCTCATTAATAAAGTGTAATTATTTAATTTAGAATTAAATATTGAATTAGTATTAAATACAAATTAAATTGGATTTAATATTGTAGTTTGATATAATTCAAGAATTCGTACTTTGAGTACTTTTTCTTAAAACGAGTTGGACTCGCGCAAAATCAAATCGTTGTTTGAACATTGGATGGTCATTAATTTCAGATTAATTAATCGGATTAGATTGATTGATAACATGCTTTGTGTGAATACATGGATGCGATGTATGAATAATGTATATCGGATGGATATTAGATGGGTGAGGGAATTTTGGAAATTATTGTAATAAATTTAGAATTTATTTAATTGGACCTGCGTGTCCAACCTATTACCTCTTGACTCTTTATATTTCTCTTCTCACCTATTCCCCTCAATGTAAATGAGGTTTCTTTAGAAGTGTTATGTAATCGGGTAGAAGTAATACTTGTGCTAGCGAGAGAGAGGAAATGGAGAGATTTGTTCTAGGAAGTAGAACAATGTGTTTAAATATCCATCTGCATATCATTATTAAATTTATTTATACGCGCCTAATTATGTTTTTAGAACGCATGTTTAAGGGTGTATGATGATGAGACCTTAACAAAGATAATTAATTGGTTGCCAATTACGCGAAAAAACCTCAATACATATTAAGAGTTTTTCCTTCCATTGAGTGATTCTTACTCAAGATCTAAGATTAGCACTGGTTTGTTGGCAAAGTCAAGACCTTTGTCCATCGTGGATGTGTTTGAATCATGAAGGCTTTGTTATATATCGGTGTCTTGTCCAAGTTGTGATTTTTCGGCCAAAGTCAAGATCACTTCTTGTCCATTGACATCGATTACGAAGCTTTCCAAAGTCAATGGGTTCCGCTTAACTAGGATCACTAAGTTTGTTGTGCCAAAGCCAAGGCTTAGTTGATTCAGAGGAAAAATGTTAGGGAATATATTTGATATATTGGCATATATAAGATATATGTTTCGGACTTGGATGTCCACCTACTGGATCTAGGAATTGGATGAGATCCAATTGATCTTAGAGATCTATCTAGTTAATTATCATACAATTTGTTGGCCAAAGTCAAGATTGTGTGTTATTTAACGGGATCCTAGCCCACTAGAAAACAAGGTTTCCCGAGTACTCCACAGAGGGTTAGAGGTTCGCCGAAAAATAGTGGGAGGCAAGTATTAAATTTGCAATATTCGTTTAGTTACTTGCCAATACGCGCTCATATCAATTTTTTGTCAAATAAATTTATATATTAGTTGGACTAATATTTAATGGTTGTTTTAATTAAACAGTTGGACTGTATTCAAACTATTTCAATTAATAGTTGATTTTATAATTGGATTATAGTAATCAATATAATTGAATTTAAACCAATTAATTATAGTTGATTATATAGTTAGACTATAGTAATCATTATAATAAATAGTACCTAAAATCGTTGATTTGATAGTTAGACTATTAGAATCAAGATAAATGAAATATTAGCGTTTAAAACATAATCCTGGGTGAAAATATTTTTAAACAGCTTTAATTTTCAAATTGGGAATAAAACCTCAGGATAGTCCTGAAAACTGAGAAGTTACTTTATTTGATACAGTGACGTCTCGAGCCTAAGCCCAGAGTTGAGCAAATAGTAGAGAATGATCTTTGGAAGATTCATGTGATGATAACTTAGTGCTTAATCCATTATGCTTGCCAAATAGACTCCTTCATTTCTTAGTCAGAACTAAGGATTAGATCCTTATAGTATGATATTGAAATTGAAGGATCTTCAAGATATCCTTAGATCTTAGAAGTAAAATTGCAATAGAAAACTCTTGGAGAGTTAATGGCTATACTCAAGGAGATAAAGCCAGAGTTTGCAATAGGGCAAGAAGCGCAATGTGCATCTTACTTCGACATCCTAGAAGTCAAGGCTTGGCCGAAGGCTTCTGGGGTGTGGAAAAGGGGCAAAGGCAAAATCATCATAGTCTTCTAGGAAGACAAATGACATATCCCAAGATGTCTGCCTAAACTGTGGAAAACGAGGTCACTGGAAGCGTGACTGCCGTATGGACAATGCAGACGTGAATGAAGTGAAGAGGGGCAATGCTCCGGCATCAAATATATTTTTCATAAATATGTTCATTATTAGTATTAAAATTGGTTTAGATACTAAAAGTGGTACATAAATATGTACTGGTGTGCAGAATCTGCTGATAAGCAGGAGACTGACTTCAGTTGAGATCTTCTCTGCGAATTGAAAACGGGACGAGAGTCGCTGTTTTAACCGTAGATACCTAAGTTTAGGAACTATCCTTTGGGTGTATACTTAAATTACGAAACTGTTACAATGTAACTAGTTTGACTAGGAACATTATCTCTATATCAGGGTTTAACCCGTTGCGGGTATACCTTTATATTCTATAACACTAAAGTGTTTTATTTTATAAATATGATTATTGAGATAAACACATTAGATGTGAATAAAAGTATTTATATTTTGATATAAATAAATCTCAAAAGTATAACATGACAAATAAATAGCTCAAACTGATTTAATAGTTGAAACTTAAATGTGGCATTGTAGTCTGGGACACAATTAAACAGGACTCGTATATCCACACTTTTGAAGAGTGGATACTAGGACAAATTGATTCCATTCAATAAAGTCTACGAATCTAGTTTATGGGGAAAATGCTTGAAACACTTTTTACTTGGTAAAAGTGCAAATGCCACCGATCTGTTAGCCCTCATTCATAGTGACGTAAGTGGGCCCATATTTAGCTAGGCTGGAGGTGGATATGAATATTTCGTGACCTTTACGGATGTGGCATCGCGTTATGGTTATGTGTTTCTTGTGAAACACGGATCAAAAACTTTTGATGAAATCAAAGAGTTTCGACGCGAAGTAGACAAACAGATAGGCTAAAGTATTAAAACCGTCACGGTTAGACCGTGGTGGAAAATACTTAAGCAATAAGTTTCTCATACACTTGAAAGAGTATAGTATTCTTTCAATGAGGACTCCTCCCGGAACACGTCAGTTTGACGGTGTATCTGAATGGAGAAACCGAATTTTTTTGGACATGATAAGGTTAATCATGAGTCGCTCTGAGCTACCAATTTCCTTCAAGGGATACACATTAAACAGTGCAGAATTATTTAGAATAAGGTTCCATAAAAATCTGTTTGACAGACTTCATATTAGATATGAACAGGAAAGAAACCGGGTTTTCTCATTCCTGAAGATTTGGGAATGATGGGCATATGTTTGGATGATACCAAACTAAAACCCAAATCGGATAAGTGCCAAAAATGTAGGTTATCCTAGGGAAACCAAAGTATAGTAATTATACAACTCACAAGAGAACAATTTAATTGTTGCTCACCATGCGGTTTTCCTAAATGGAATACCTATATGCAGTGGTAAGTGGGACGAAAGTAAACCTCGATGAAAATCAGAGTAATACTATTCCAAGCACCGATTCCTTAATGGAACACAAATAGTTCATCAGGATGTAACTATACCAATAATCTTCGAATACACAAGAACCGCGTAAGTCGGAGAGAGTCATAAAATAACCTAGGAGGTATGGGTTTCTGATCTCACCTCATAAAGATGTCAATCTTTTTTAGGAATACAACTGACTGCTTATAAGGAAGTGATACAAGGTATCGACTCCCTATTATGGCAAAATGCCATTATGTCCGAAATGGATCTCATGTATATCAACTAGTTTAGACATTAGTTGTTGTACCGGAAGGCATTGTGCCTATTGGTACTATATAAGTCTTCAAGGAAGACATACATGGATGGCGACATACCACGTACTAAGCTAGGATTGTATCGGAAAGGTATCGTTATCACATTGTGTCGATTACGACGAAACCTTTTACTGTTGCCATGGTTAAATCCATTTGGATAATGCTTGCTGATGTTGCATATTTCATTTATGAAATATGGCAGCTGAACGTCAACATCGCTTTCCTGAAAAGGAAACCTTTTGGAGGATGTTTACAACATCGTGACGGTTTTGTCGTACCCAAACGAGCAAACAAGGTTTGCAAGTTAATTCGATCCATTTATAGATTGAAGCAAGAATTGCGTTCTTGGAACTATCGTTTTGATGTAATCATAATGGTATATGATTTAATTCAAAACGACGATGATTCTTGTGTATATAAGGAGGTTAGTGGGAGCGCACTGACAATGAATGTCCTGTATAATGATGACATATCATTTCTTGTAAATGATATTCCCATAATAAAATCGGTGAAAGTTTGGCTTTCATAAAAATTCTCCGTAGAATTCTTGGGAGAAACAACCTTTATTCTAGGAATAAAGATCTACTGTGATATATCTAAAAGTTGTATGCACTATCTGAGAACTTGTACATTGAAATAAATGTACACGACCCGGTGTCTCATATGCTTTAGCATATAGAGTCACAATCGGGCCAATCCAAGTGATAGTCACTGGATTGATGTTAAGAACGTCCTTTAGTATCTTAGACTAACTAAGGATATTGTCTTATACTATGGAGAAAGAGAACTTGAAGTGACTGGGTTCACTGCTGCAAGTTTCTAAACCGATAAAAATGACTATAAGTCGTAATAAACGGTACTATAAAGTTTGAATAACGGAACAATGAGCTGGAAATCTTCCAAGCAAGATATTGTTACCGAATAAACAACAAAAGCGGGTTATTGTTGTAGCTGAGGCAGCAATAGAAGCAATTTGGGTCAATAATAATCCTAATTATATTAGGAGTAGTTCTGTTAGCAGCTGAGCTAGGCTATAGCACAGGCTAAAGAATTATTGGTCTCATCAACGATCCAGATATATACTTCAATATTCATCTGATTTATTCGAATCATAGATCTTGGCGATGTGATAATCGAATAAATCTATCAGATGATAACCATGCAAATTCGCTGACGAAAGCCTTTTCTCAGCAGAAGTTTGAGCGAACCGTACATAGTTCGGGTGTAGGACACTTGAGTGATTGGCTATAGGCCAAGTGGGAGATTGTTGGACAATTATGGCTCATAGCATCACTATTTGTACAGATCATGGTGTTGTTGTATAAATTAATTGTGTGACAAAGGAAATTGCCTTTTTATCATTTGTAATTAGATTACCTAGATGTATAAAAGATAAAAGGTCCATATGATTAGTTCCGGATTGAGATGATATGAGACAGTATCAATCCATAAAGGTTTAATCATTAAATATCCCTAGTTATAGTATTATCGAGATTGACATCGATAATGCGGAATAGACTAGTATTACACTTGTGCGCGTTGTGGGAGCATAACGGCATAGTTCTCATATATTTGAGTATAGGATACTCATGCAAGTGTAATAGGAGGTTGTGTTTACCGATGGTACAGAAACAGCTTCTCTTTGGATAGACCCATCGAAATTCCATTGGTAGTATGACTATGTGTCTATGGAAGTCCGAATCAAGGTAGGTCTATTTGGTCTTAACCTAAGACTTGCGCCACTAATACATGCGACAATCAATATACTTTGGTTTTGGTTATCCAAGGCTTTAACAGGTTCTGTGTACGCCTCTTCTGGGTATATTGAGAATCTAAGTGTATTGGGTGTGATGTCGAGATGGAAGTATCACTCCATTTATAGTGGAGATGATGATCACGTAGGATATGGAACTGGTTCTCTTTTATGCTGCAGCTATCGAGATATTATGACTAGGTCATGTTTATCCGATATAGACTAGTTACCAGAGATCCGATATGTGCTTCGTACGGGGCAGACACAATTCTAGCCCCAAGCCTTGCACGTGACATCCGATACTGGATCGTAATACGAAATACTACGTATACTACGCCTGATATAGATCACATATTCATTTAAGAATATTTTTGGAGAATTGGGTAGGCACGGTGCTTTGATAGAAGCCAACCATGTCTTTTAATCGGTAAAAATGTAGTACTAGGTACTTAAGTGTTCGGATAGTCCGACGACCGGATTTACTGCCAACATATCTGGGGATCACATGGGTCACTTCCCGAAGATTCACTGATGACGTATGACTCGCACTTTATTAATCTGAGATTAATTATACGAGAGAGAAAATTAATCTGGGATTAATTACGGAGATATTTTATCTGGGATAAAATATTATTTAAAGAGAGAGAACAATTAATTTGGAATTAATCGATAAAATAATATATTCGATATGTTATACGAAATTGGATTTCGACGCGAAATTAAAATTAGATTTTAATTCGGGCGAACGAGTTAATTTAGAATTAATTTTCTAGCGACGTGAATAGGAATTTTGCTAGGCATAATTATTTAATTAAATTTGATTTAATTACGTCGCGACGGAAAATTCGTTAATTCGGAATTAGCGAACCCGAGCTCGGGAGTGTTTGCAAGCCCACTCGCATTTCGAATTCAAGTGCGGCCCACAAGTCACATCAAGCGTCAAATCACTAGTCATTCAAGTGATGGATGTATTGTCACTTTGAGTGATTGACAACTAGTCACTATTCATGAGTGATGTGAGTGGTTGTAGGCTTTAATGCTTGTACTTTTTGGATTTGAATTTTGGTATTAGTTTTTGGAAAACCAAAAACCAATTCATTTCTCCTTTTTCCCTCTCTATCTCTCGGCTTTGGGCCATTTTCTTCTCCAAATTTATGCAATTGTCGTAAGCAATGAGAAGCAAAGGAAGAATTTGCGGCAAATTTTTCCGGGTGCTAGCACACATTAGGAGTCTTACGAAGGTGATAGGGAACCCCCATGGGCATGGAATCCTTACCCAAAGCTTGGAGCTTGAAGATTCAACTTGGAGCACAAAACATGCCATTACCGTGAGCTTCAATGGAGGAGCCAATGAGAAAATATTGTTATTCTCGCATCGCAGCGATCATTCCGATCTGATTCACATTATGCGTTGTTTCACACATGTATTCATTGCTGAATCGATTAGGACTAACCTAGAAACCCAACATCTCTGCCGCCTTGGCAAAAATGATATTTCTTACTCACTCAACTCTACTGACCATTTCACCAACCGACTCGAAACCTCCGGTTTATGCAGGATCTACCTCAAAGGTTGGTCTGTATAGATTCCGATAGGGTGAGCTTGAATGTATGGCCTCAGCTTCCTGACAGTCGTAACCAATGATAATGCCACTAGTTCATGAGCCGGATATCTCATCTCCGCATCCAACAGGGCTTTGCGGATGTAATATACTGGTCTTTGGATTTTATCGGCCTCCTGCACCAGCACCGAGCTCACAACATATTTAGAAACAGCTAAATACAAGAATAAAGTCTCACCAGGGATCGGTTTAGCCAAAAGCGGAGGTTGGGCCAAATATGCTTGAACTGTGTGAAGGATTCCTTGCACTCTTTCATCCATGTGACGTCCTTTTTAATTTTCTTGATCAATTTGAAAAATAGGTGGCACTTGTCGGTTGCACGAGATATGAACCGGTTTAGCGCAGCTACCCGATCTGTCAAGCTTTGTACTTCTTTGACTGTCTTGGGAGATTTCAAATCCAGAAGTGCTTGTATTTTCTGCGGGTTAGCCTCAATTCCTCGTGCGCTGACCATATACCCCAGAAACTTCCCTGATGCCACCCCAAATGCACACTTCTCTGGATTCAACCTCATATTGTGCTTCCTTATCAGCTCAAAGGTTTCTGTGAGGTCGGCCAGATGACCCTCCGGCTTCATAGTCATTGTTATCATGTCATCCACGTACACTTGCATGGTTTTCCCATGAGAGGCTTAAAGATCTTGTTTACCAACCTATGAAACGTTGCCCCTGCATTCTTCAAACTGAAAGGCATCACTCTATTACAATACAACCCCCAAATCGTGATGAATGCAGTCTTCTTCTCGTCCACGTGGCATATTTTAACCTGGTTATAACCTGATAATGTGTCCATGAACTTGAGCAACCTGTGACAGGCAGTTGAATCCACCAATTGATCCACTTTTGGGAGCGGGAAATTGTCTTTTGGGCAGGCTCTATTAAGGTCGGTGAAGTCCACACATATTCTCCATTTCCCGCTAGGGTTTTTCGCTAAAACTACATTCGAAACCCACTCCGGGTACTTTACCTCTCGAATGAAACCTACCTTCAGTAATCCCTCTACCTCGACCTCTATTGCCTCACAACGTTATTGGTTGAATATCATTCTCTTCTGTTTGACTGGCTTTTGACTAGGATCCACTGCCAAGTGATGGCTGAAAACTTAAGGTCTATCCCGGGCATGTCACTATGCCCCCAAGCGAAGATATCTGCATACTACTTCAAGAGCTTAGGAGATCCTTCTTTAGGTTTTCCTCCAAACATGCCCCTATCTTGATGATTTTTCTTGGGCCAAAGAGTTCCACCAACTCCAACTCTTCGGCCGCACCCAAACGGGCAAACTTTTTAATTCGTGCATCTGGACATTCTTCTGATTTCTCACCCTCCTCTTTCTCCTCCCTTATTCTCTTCTTCCGCCGACCCTGCTCAACAAAAAGAGTTTCTTTCGAAACGGTGGCAAAAAAACTCCAGGCCACTTTCTGGCTTGCACACACAATCTCGATCCCTGCCCGGGTGGGAAATTTCAGCTTCAAGTAATAACATGATATGGCGAACTTTGTTTTCATCATGAAGGGTCGGCCCACAATGACTTGATAGCTGCTCATGCAATCTACTACCGTGAAGTCTATCATGATCGTCCGGGTGCGTGGGGAAGTTCCGACCATCATGGCCAAATGCATTCTTCCCAATGGGATGATTGTTGCTCTTCCAAACCCGTATAAGGGCGTTCCGTCCCGGGTCACTGTCGCATACTCTATCCCCAATCCATCCAAGGCTTCTTTGGAGATTATGTCGACCGCACTTCCCCGGATCCACCAAAATCATGTTTACCCCTTCTCCCTCTATCACTGCTTTAATTATTAATGTGTCATCATGCGGAAAACTCACCTCATGTGCATCCTCGTTGGTGAAATTTATAGGGACCGACAGGTCACTTTACATACCCTGGGTCTGTTGGATAAATATGACCCATAACATCACTATTTGCACAGATCATAGTATTTTTGTACAAATTAACTATGTGACAAAGAAGATTGCACTCTTATCATTTGTGATTAGATCACCTAGATATATAAATGATGAGAGGTCCCTATGATTTGTTCCTGGACAGAGAATGATATGAGACAGTATCAGTCCACGAAGGATAAATCATTAAATATCTCTAGTCAGAGTATTATCGAGATTGGACATCGATAAATACGTAAAAGACTAGTATGCACTTGTGCGCGTTTGTGAGGGCACAACGACATAGTTATCATATATTTGGGTATAGGATACTCATGCAAGTGTAATAGGAGGTTGTGTTTTACCGATGGTACGAGAAACAGCTTCGCTCTGGATAGACCCCCCCCCCCCCCGCGGAATCCCATTGGTAGTATGACTATATGTCTATGGGAGTGTGCAATCAGGATAGGTGTATTTAGTCTTAACCTGAGACTTGCACCGCTAATACATACGACAATCAATATACTTTAGTTGAGGTCGTCCAGGGCTTTAACCGGTTCTGTGTACTCCGATACTGGGTATATTGGGAATCGTAGTGTGTTGGGTGTGATGTAAAGACAGAAGTATCACTCCAGTCATAGTGGAGATGATGGTCACGTAGGATACGGAACTCGTTCTCTTAAATGCTCGAGCTATCGGGATATTATAACTAGGTCATGTATATCCGATTATAGAAACTAGTTACCAGATATTCGATATATGCTTCGTACGGGGCAGACACAATTCCAGCCCCAGGCCTTGCACGTGATTATCCAATACTGGATAGAAATACGCAATACTACGATATACTACGCTTGATATAGATCACATATTCCTATAAGGATATTTCTGGAGAATTGGGTAGGCATGGCGCTTTGCTAGAAGCCAACCTTGTCTTGTAAATCGGTACAAACGTAGTACGAGGTACTTACGTGTTCGGATAGTCCGACGACCGAATTTACTGCCAACATATCTGGGGATCTCATGGGTCGCTTCCCAAAGATTCACCGATGACGTATGACTCGCACTTTATTAATCTGGGATTAATTCGATGAGAGAGAAAATTAATCTGGAATTAATTACGGAGTTATTTTATCTGGGATAAAATATTAATTAAAGAGAGAGAACGATTAATTTGGAATTAATCGATAAATTAATATATTCGATATATTAAACGAAATTGGATTTCGATGCAGAATTAAAATTAGATTTTAATTCGGGCGAACGAATTAATTAGAATTAATTCATTAGCGACGTGAATAGTGATTTCGCTAGGCGTAATCATTTAATTACGAACGCGACGGAAAATTCGTTAATTTGGAATTAGCGAACCCAAGCCTGAAAGTGATTGCGAGCGCATTCGCATTTCGAATTCGAGCGCGGCACGCAAGTCACATTAAGCGTCAAATCACTAGTCGCATCAATCGTCAAATCACTTGTCACTTTGAGTGATGTGACATGACATGTAGTCACTTTATTAAAGTGACTTGATGTGAATAGTTATGTGATTGAAAAGCACTTTTTGCTTTTTGAATTTTTGATAAAAGGAAAATGCTTTATGTATTTGTTTTGTTTTTTGAAAATAAAATATATATATATATATATATATATATATATTACATTTTCTTTTATCATTTAACCTTTATCTCTCCTTAAAAATGTTTTAGGGTTTTGGAGCCAAAACCTCTTTCTCTCTCTCACACGGTCTTGGACCGATTTTCTTCATTTTTTTCTGGTTTGATCGAACTAAATGGAGAAGTTTATGATCTTGTTGCAAGATCTATGTGCTAGCACACTCATGGAGGAATACCAAGGTGATAGGGAAGTGTTTCCATGAGCATGGAAAAACTTGAAGCTTGGAGCTTCAATGGTGATGACTATGGCCGAATCTTGGACCATCAAGGAGCAGTAACAACCGAGCCACTCACTGCCTTGGAGAGCCATTGTCGTGACCTTGAAGAGGAGCAAGAAGCTTGTGTTGTTTGGTGCATCAAATCAATCATTGTGAGTATATGTTTTCCGCCATTATTCCTTGATGTATTCATGCGTTTTGTTTTTTTTGCTTGAATTGGATGATCCTTGGGACCTTATAAGAACTCAACAATGGTATCTATGAGCTTACTTCAAGCATGAAAAAGTTAGGGTTAAAATTGGGTAAACTTAATTTGAGCATCAAATGGGCAAATTGTTTGTTATAGTATGCTTGAATGAGGTTGAATTGATGTTGTGTATGTTCAATTTCATGAAATTTGATTGGATCCATTTTTCCCCAAATTTTGGGCATGGAAAATTGGGTAAAATCAATTGAAGCATGATTTGGTTGAATTGATTGATTAAGTATGCTTGTATGTTGATTAATTGAAGTTGTGTATGTTCAATTTCATGAAATTGGATTGGATACATTTTTCCCCAAATTTTGGGCATGGCCGAAAATTGAGACCCTAATATCTTGGTGAATTTTATTTTTTTGATCATTGGATGACTTGAAACAAGTGGGTAATGTTAATTTGAAGTTTGAAATTTGATTTGGAACAATTTTCCCCAAATTAAAGTAGGCTTGGCCGAATTCAATTGGATATGAAATTCATTGTGTTTTTTGTATTTTGATTCATTGGATGAGTTTAATTGATTTGGGAAATGAGGATTATGGATTCAATTTGATTGAAATCGAATCGGATTGAAAAACCCCTAATTGCCGAGACTTTAAGCATGTAAATTGGGTTTGATTTTGATAAATTGTGTTGGACACTATTTAATGTAGAAATGCATGATTAAGTATGCTAATTGATGTTTTAGAAATATTAATTGGGTGGTTAATTGTGTATTACACTTAGGTTAATTAATTATGGAATTTAGAATTTTATAAGTTAATTAATTGGGCTTGTTTTTGGAAATTGGGCCTTAAAGGTTGTAATTGGGCTTTTGGGCTTGGTTGTACCAAGTTAGGTTTAGGCCAATTTGGTTGGATCCAATTGGGCCCAAAACCACATCCATAAAGTCCAATTATGACTTAATAGACCTTAATTATTTAATTGGGCCTAATGAGCCAAAATTAATTTAAAGGCTGATGGGGTAAATACCGGATTGGATTTTGGTTATTCGGTTGGACCCGAGTTGACCAAAAGTTCACGTCTTAAGAAATTAATTAAAAGCCCATTAGACTTTAATTAAATACACATTAGATGTCATCGGGCTTTGAGACCCATAACGATTGAATTTGGAATTTAAATCTTATAGGTTCGTTAATAAAAGTGTAATATTTAATTTCGAATTAAATAGATAATTAGAATTAAATGCGTATGAGAATTCGTACTTTGAGTACTTATTCGCAAAACGAGTTTGACTCGAGCAAAAAAAATCAAATCGTTGTTTGAACATTGGATGATCACTAATTATCAGATTAATTAATTTGATTAGATTGATTGATAACATGCTTGTATGAATACATGGTTGCGATGCATGAATAATGTATATCGGATAGACATTAGTCGGGTGGGGAATTTTGGAAATTGTGTGATAAATTTGATTTATTAATTGGACCTGCGTGTCCAGCCTCATCACCTATATTCTCATTGTATTTCTCTTCTCACCTATTTCCCTCAATGTAAATGAGGTTTCTTTAGAAGTGTAGTGTAACGGGTAGAAGTAAATACATGTGCTAGTTGGAAAGAGAAAATGAGAGATTTGATCTAGGATCAATGTAAAGTATCCATCCGCATATCATAATTATTTTATTTCATATGCGCTTTATTATGTGTTTAGAATGCATGTTTAAGGGTGTATGATGATGATATATTAACAAAGATAATAAATTGGTTGCCAATTTGCACGCGAAAAACCCTCGCTCAATATTAAGCGGCTTTCCTTCCATTGAGTCATTCTCACTCAAGATCCTAGACGGCATTGGTTTGTTGGCCAAAGTCAAGGCCTTTGTCTGTCGAAGATGTGTTTGAATCACGAAGGCTTTGTTCCATATCAGTGTCTTGTCCAAGTTGTGGTTTGTTGGCCAAAGTCAAGACCACTTCTTGTCCATCGACATTGATTATGAAGCTTTCCATGGTCAATGGGTCGCGCTTGACTGGGATCACTAAGTTTGTTGTGCCAAAGCCAAGGCTTAGTTGATTCAGAGGAAAAAGGTTAGGTAATACATTGGATGTATTGGCATATATAAGATATATGTTTCAGACTTGGATGTCCACCTACCGGATCTAGGAATTAGATTAGATCCAATTGATCTTAGAGATCTACCTAGTTAACTATCATACAATTTGTTGGCCAAAGTCAAGATTGTGTGATATTTAACGGGATCCTAGACCACTAGGAAACACGGTTTCCCGAGTACTCGACAGAGGGTTAGAGGCTCGCCGAAAAATAGTGGGAGGCAAGAGTTGAATTTGCAATACTCGTTCAATTACTCGCCATACGTGCTCATTCAAATTATTTCGTCGTTAGATTAAATGTTAGTTGGACTAATATTTAATTGTTGTTTTATAAACAGTTGGACTATATTATAGTTGATTATATATAATTGGATTATATTAATCAATATATTTTAATTAATTAATTTCGATTTACAGTTGATTTTATAATTGGATTATAGTAATCAATGTAATTGAGGTTAATTAATTTAAATGATATTTGATTATATAGTTGGACTATTATAATCATTATAATAAATAGTACCACAATTCGTTGATTAAATAGTTGGACTATTAGAATCAAGAAATAAATGAAAGATTAGTGTTAATAAAACATAATCCTAGGTGAAAATGTATTTAAACTACTTTAATTTTCTAATAGGAATAAAATTTCAGGATGGTCCTGGAAAATAATAAGTTACTTTATTTGATAAAATAACGTATTATGCCTAAGACCCGGAGTTAAGCAAATAAGTGGAACATGATATTTGGAATATTCATGTAATGATAACTTTAGTGCTTAATCCATTATACTTGTCATATAGACTCCTTGATTTCTTTATCAAACTAAGGATTAGATTCTTAAAGTATGATACTGAAATTGAAGGATCTTCATAAATCTAAAATTAGATTTTAGAAGTAAAAATTGCAATTGATAATTCTTGAAGAATTAATGACTAATCTCAAGGAGATAGTCAAAGTTTGCAATTAGGCAAGTAGCGCAAGGCGCACCTTACTTCGATATTCTAGAAACCCAAGGGTTGGCCAAAGGCTTCTAGAATGTTGAAAAGGTCAAAGGCAAAATAATTATTATCTTCTAGGAAGATAAAAGGACATATCCCAAGAAGGAATAGAAAACGAGCAAGACTCTGACTTCAAATATGATTGTCATAATTATGTTCACAACTAGTATTAAAATTAGATTTAAGATACTTAGTGTGGTACATAAATATATATATTGATGTTCATAATCTGTTTTGAACAGGATACTGACTTCAATTGAGATTTATCTGCGAATTGGAAACGGGACGAAAGTCGTTGTTTTAACCGTAAATACTTGAATTCAGGAACTACCTTCGGGTTTGTACTTAAATTAAGAAACTGTTATAATGTAACTAGTTTGACTAGATACATTATCTCTATATCAGTTTTTAACCCGCTTCGGGTGAACCTTTATATTCTAGAACACTAAAGTGTTTTATTATATAAAGATGATATTGAAATAAACACATTAGATGTGAATAACAGAATTTATATTTTGAATATAAATAATATCTCAAATATATAACATGATAAATAAATAGCTCAAAATGATTTGATCAATTAAGAAACTTAAATGTGGCATAGTTGTCAGGGACACTATTAAACAAGAGTCGTATATCCACACTTTCGAAGAGTGGGTACTAGGACTAATTTGATTCCATTCAAATAAAAGTCTACGAATCTAGTTTATTGGGCAAAGTGGCTAAAACACTATTTACTTGGTAAAAGTGTCAATGCCACCGATCTGTTAGCCCTAGTTCATAGTGAAGCAAGTGGGGCCCATGTCTAGCTAGGCTAGATGTGGATATGAATATTTTGTGACCTTTACGGATGTGGCATCGCGTTATGGTTGCGTGTTTCTTTTGAAGAACACAAATCGAAAACTTTCACAGTTTCGACACGAAATAGACAAAAAAATCGGCTAAAGTATTAAACCATCACGGTGAGACCGTAATGGAAAATACTTAAGCAATAGAGTTTCTAATATACTGAAAGAGTATAGTATTCTTTCAAATGAGGACTTCTCACGGAACACGTCAATTTGACGGTGTGTTCGAATGGATTAACCGAATTTTGTTAGACATGATAAGGTTAATCACGAGTCGCTCTGAGCTACCATTTCCTTCAACGGATAAACTTTAACCAGTGCAAGAACTTATTTTGAATAAGTTTCCATAATAATATGTTTGACATATATCATATTAGATATGAACGGGAAAAGAAACCGGGTTTCACATTCCTGAATATTTGGGAATGCTAGGCATATGTTTGGATGATACCAAACTAAAACTCAGATAGGATAAGTGCCAATTGTAGGTCATCATAGGGATACCATAAGTATTGTACTTATACACCTCACATGAGAACAATTAGATTGTTGCTCACCATGCAGTTTTCCTAAGAAGAATACTGATATGCAGTGGTAAGTGGTAGGATAGTATAACTCGATGAAAATTGGAGTAATACTGTTCAAGGCACCGAATCTTAATGGAATATAAATAGTTCATCAAGGATGAAACTATACCATTACTCTTCGAATACACAAGAACCGCGTAGGTCGGATAGAGTCAGAAAACAACCTGGGGTATGGGTTTCTGATCTCGCCTCATAAAGATGTCTATCTTATTGAGGAATACCAACTGACTACGTATGAGGAAGTGATACAAGGTATCAACTCCCTAATTATGGCAAAGTGCCATGAATTGGAATTGGATTCCATGTATATCAACTATGTTTGGATACTAGTTGATGTACCGCAAGACATTGTGCCTATTGGTACTATAAGTCTTCAAGGAAGACATACATGGAAGGCAATATACCAACGTACTAAGCTAGGCTTGTAGCGAAAAGGTAAATTTATCAACATTGTGTTGATTACGACGAAACCTTTTACCTGTTGCCACAGTAAATCCGTTTGGATAATGCTTGCTGATGCTGCATGTTTCATTCATGAAATGTGGCAGCTGAATGCCAAAACCGCTTTCCTTAACGGAAACCTTTCGGAGGATGTTTACAATATCCTGTCGGTTTTGTCGAACCATAACAAGCAAACTAGGTTTGCAGGTTATTCGATCCATAGATGGTTTGAAGCAAGCATTGAGTGCTTAAAATTATCGTTTTGATGTAATCATAATGGTGTATGATTTAATTCAAAAATGAAAATAATTCTTGTGTATATAAGGAGGTTAGTGGGAGCGCACTGACAGTGAATGTCCTGAGTGATGATGATATATCATTTCTTGGAAATGATATTCCCATAAAATAATCGGTGAAAGCTTGGCTTTCAAGATAACGACTATGAGTCGTAACAACGGTACAATAAAAACGTAGAATAACGGTACAGTGAACTGGAATCTTCCAAGCAAGATACTGTTACCAAATAAATAACAAATACGGATTATTGCTGCAGTTGAGGCAGCAATAGAAGTCTTCAGGGGTCGATAATATCTAATTGGATTAGATATAGTTCTGTTAGCAGCTGAGCTAGGCGTCAGCACATGCTAAAGAATTAATGGTCTCATCAACGATCCAGATAAATACTTCGACTATTCATCTGATTTGTTCGGATCGTACATTGTGGCGATGTGATGATCGAATAAATCGCATCAGATGATATTCATACAAATCCGCTGACGAAAGCCTTTTCTCAGCAGTTTGAGCCAACTGTACATAGTTCGGGTGTCAGACACTCGAGTGACTGGCTATAGGCCAAATGGAAAATTTTTGGACAATTATGACCCATAGCGTCACTATTTGTACAGATCATAGTGTTGTTGTACAAATTAACTATGTGACAAAGGAGATTGCACTCTTATCATTTGTGATTAGATCACCTAGATATATAAATGATGAGAGGTCCCTATGATTTGTTCCTGGACAGAGAATGATATGAGACAGTATCAGTCCACGAAGGATAAATCATTAAATATCCCTAGTCAGAGTATTATCGAGATTGGACATCGATAAATACGTAAAAGACTAGTATTGCACTTGTGCGCATTTGTGAGGGCACAACGACATAGTTCTCATATATTTGGGTATAGGATACTCATGCAAGTGTAATAGGAGGTAGTGTTTTACCGATGGTACGGGAAACAGCTTCGCTCTGGATAGACCCCCCCCCCCCCCCCGCGGAATCCCATTGGTAGTATGACTATGTGTCTATGGGAGTCAGCAATCAGGGTAGGTGTATTTAGTCTTAACCTGAGACTTGCACTGCTAATACATACGACAATCAATATACTTTAGTTGAGGTCGTCCAGGGCTTTAACCGATTCTGTGTACTCCGATACTGGGTATATTGGAATCGTAGTGTGTTGGGTGTGATGTCAAGACGGAAGTATCACTCCAGTCATAGTGGAGATGATGGTCACGTAGGATACGGAACTCGTTCTCTTAAATGCTCGAGCTATCGGGATATTATAACTAGGTCATGTATATCCGATTATAGAAACTAGTTACCAGATATTCGATATATGCTTCGTACAGGGCAGACACAATTCCAGCCCCAGGCCTTGCACGTGATTATCCGATACTGGACAGAAATATGCAATACTACGGTATACTACGCTTGATATAGATCACATATTCCTATAAGGATATTTCTGGAGAATTGGGTAGGCATGGCGCTTTGCTAGAAGCCAACCTTGTCTTGTAAATCGGTACAAACGTAGTACGAGGTACTTATGTGTTCGGATAGTCCGACGACCGAATTTACTGCCAACATATCTGGGGATCTCATGGGTTGTTCCCAAAGATTCACCGATGACGTATGACTCGCACTTTATTAATCTGGGATTAATTCGATGAGAGAAAATTAATCTGGAATTAATTACGGAGTTATTTTATCTGGAATAAAATATTAATTAAAGAGAGAGAACGATTAATTTGGAATTAATCGATAAATTAATATATTCGATATATTAAACGAAATTGGATTTTGACGCGGAATTAAAATTAGATTTTAATTCGGGCGAACGAATTAATTTAGAATTAATTCGTTAGCGATGTGAATAGTGATTTCACTAGGCGTAATCATTTAATTACGACGCGACGGAAAATTCGTTAATTTGGAATTAGCGAACCCGAGCCCGAAAGTGATTGCGAGCGCATTCGCATTTCGAATTCGAGCGCGGCACGCAAGTCACATCAAGCGTTAAATCGCTAGTCGCATCAATCGTCAAATCATTTGTCACTTTGAGTGATGTGACATGACATGTAGTCACTTTATTAAAGTGACTTGATGTGAATAGTGATGTGATTGAAAAACATTTTTTGCTTTTTGACTTTTTGATAAAAGGAAAATGCTTTATGTATTTGTTTTGTTTTTTGAAAATAAAATATATATATATATATTACATTTTCTTTTATCATTTAACCTATCTCTCTCCTTAAAAACGTTTTAGGGTTTTGGAGCAAAATCTCATTCTCTCTCTCACACGGTCTTGGACCGATTTTCTTCATTTTTTTCTGGTTTGATCGAACTAAATGGAGAAGTTTATGATCTTGTTGCAAGATCTATGTGCTAGCACACTCATGGAGGAATACCAAGGTGATAGGGAAGTGTTTCCATGAGCATGGAAAAGCTTAAAGCTTGGAGCTTCAATGGTGATGACTATGGCCGAATCTTGGACCATCAAGGAGCAGCAAAACCGAGCCACTCACTACCTTGGAGAGCCATTGCCGTGACCTTGAAGAGGAGCAAGAAGCTTGTGTTTTTTGGTGCATCAAATCCAATCATTGTGAGTATATGTTTCCGCCATTATTCCTTGATGTATTCATGCGTTTTTGTGCTTGAATTGGATGATTCTTGGGACCTTATAAGAACTCAACATAGTCTGCCCCACCGATATTATCTCTGATCCTCGGGCCCTATAATAATTTTTTCTTGATTGGTTCGAGTCTCCGGCGAACATTCTTCCCCCGAAGATGGTATATGTTTGTCTATGCCCTTGCCGTTGCCGAGCTGTCATGGTCCATTGGTCAATGTACTCATTTAGATAACCGTTTTGTGCTAGATTTTCCATTTGCTCTCACAGATCCTTACAACGCTCAGCCAAGTGTCCCCTCATATTGTGGTGCACACAATAATGTTATTCGTTCTTCTTTTCTACCGGATACTTTCTTAGATCGGGCTCCATTAAGAGGCCCCTACTTTGAATCTCTTTTGTGATCTGGGCCATCAGTTTGTTTAAGGGTGTGTACCCTACTCCCCGGTCACATGGTTTACTTGTACCTGAGTTCTCCTCTCTTGTGGCACATTGCTGGGAGGCACCGGCCTGAACTCCATCTGTCTGAGAGGAGGATTCCTCAACTCTCTGTC